>PVIW01003932.1:0-79492 GCA_004026585.1 Noctilio leporinus
GAGCTCACTGAGCTTCTCTATCATCATTCTTTTGAATTCCTTATCTGATATTCCAGGTGCCTCTGTTTCATTTTGTGTTCTTTCTGGGGATTCTTCCTTTCCTTTTGGTGATGGACTGATTCTTTTTTCCCCCATTTTGGGTGTCTGTTCTTGCTTGCTCTTTATTTATTTATTTTTGTTCTTTCCTTGGGTTAACCTGTTTTGCTTCCTTGCCTTAGTTGAGGACCCTTCTGTGATAGGATATTTGTAGAGTTCAATGTTGCCGTCTCCCAGATTTTCTCCACTTGCTGTTCTTGGTGTGTCCTTTATTTGGGCTGTCTGGTTGTATTCTGGGCCTGTGGGCTTTTAGCAGAAACAAAAACAAAAACCAAAACAAAAAACAAAAAACAAAAACATACACAAAAAAACCCAAAATACCAAACCAAACCAACCAACCAAATAAACAAGCAAACAAAAACAAAACAAAACAAAACAAAAAAATTGCAAAAGGAAAAAAGAAATAAAAATGATAATAATAATAAGAAGAAAGGGTTTAGATGGCTGTTCACCCTTAATAATCCCTGACAGGTCCAGATGGAGCCTGGACCTGAGGGCTTTTAGCAGAGGAAAAGAGAAAAAAGAAAAGAAAAGAAAAGAAAAAAAGAAAAAAAGGGAGAAAGTCCCAAGAGAAAGAGAAATCAATATTAATAAAGAAAAGGTTTAGGTTTCTGTTCACCCTTTATGGTCTCTGTTGGTCCCGGTGGAGCTAGGACCAGTGGGTTTTAACAGGGAGAAAAGAAAGGAGAAAGAAAGAAAGAAAGAAAGAAAGAAAAGGATGGGGGGTGAAAGTCACAAGAGAAAGAGAAATCAATATTAATAAAGAAACACTTTAGCTCTGTGTTCCCCCTTTATGATTTCTGATTGGTCCAGGTGGAGCCAGAACCTGTAGGCTTTACCAGGAAGAAAAGGAAAAGAAAAATTAAAAATTAAAAAAAAAAAAAAAAAAAGAGGAAGGAAGAAAAGAATAAAGAATGGGTTTAGAAAGGCTGGGGAAGGGAGGAATACTTAGATTGAGGACTGGGAATGCATTATAGCCACAGAGTGAATAGACTTTAATTCGAGAGTAGGGGAGGGTCTTGGGTATTTAGGTGGATTGAGGTATGGGGGGGATAAAGAATATGTGAGGAGTAACTTTTGCAAAGGATATGTTGGGGCTTAATAGTTCATATTGCTCTTGGTATAATTCAGGTGCTTGAGATTGGCAGCAATCCCTTTCCTGATGCTGCCTCTTTTTCTTGGTCAGGACTTTGCAGTCTATAGTCTGTATTGTAGCCGGTCTTGGCGCATGGCAGGGCCTCTGATTGTCGCAGCAGGGCTGATTCTGAGTGTCCGCCCCCAGGTAGGCTGGGCCTTCAGCAGCCTGGCTGGGTTTTAGGGCTACCAGTGTTCTGGAGCCCGCAGGGAGTCTCCTCCCACTCCTGGTGGAGGTTCCTGCCCAGGACGTGCACCCAGCACTTCTGCAGGGCAGCCCGCAATTTCGCTGGTCCCTGTGACGACTGGTCCCGCCCCCACAGTTCCGGGAGGAGACCGTGCCTGTCAGTCAGCACTGTCCGGGGTCCACCTACACTGTCCCACCCTTCCGGGGCGGGCACCACGCCCCCAAGCCAATCAGCTCTCTGCGGAGTCCTTTAAGTGGCCTCTGTGATGAGCCCCTCCCAGGCGTGGGCGGTGCGGCCTTTGTCTCTGGCAATGGCGGGTCACCCTCCACTAGTTCCCTGCTTGCGGCTCTCTGGCTCGCTGTTTGCAGTTTCCCACGGAGCCTGGGGGCCTGTGTGGTTGAGCAGGGCTGGGCCTCCCCCCTCGCAGGGGCTTCTAGCTGCTGTTTCCCTGGTGGCCCAGCAGCTCCGTTTTTCGGCCCTCTCGCCGCCCCGCTAGTGCACTTCCTGCTCCCCCGCTCCGGCTTCCCGCAGGACTCTTCTCCTCCACCTCTAGCCCCGCGCGCGCGGAGCCTCCTCTCCTCGTTGCTGGAGTGAGTTTTTCACAGTCCCTACCCTGCAAGAGTTCAATTCCGGGTTCCCTACCGTGTTCGCCCTCGCTGCCCGCACTTCTCTGTTGAGACTTCCAGTCACCAGCGAGCCGGGAACTGGCCCCAGTCAAACGCGCCCCTCTAGGCAGAGCCACCCCTGCCCAGAGCCGACCTCGGCCAGCCGGCTGGTCGGTCGGTCGGGAATGCCTCACCTACTGTCCTGCTGGCCTCCTCTGCCTCTGGGCTCTGCTCCCCTGTGTCCAGATGCTGCCCGTTCCAATCCCTAGGGTCCTGAAGACGTCTCACGCTCCTTATCCTGTCCTCTAGCTGCTTTGGTACTCGAGAACACCATCAGCACTGCTCTCTACTCTGTCGCCATCTTGGAGATCTCAGAAAGAGTTATTTTAAAAGAACTAATAATATCTCGTATTAGGATTTGAAGTGACCAGTATCATACATTGCCAGATGTTATACATTGCTAGTGGAAGTACAGTTTATTATACCTGTTTTGGAAAATTGGCATTGTCCCATAATCCTCAATGTACGTATTTTTTCTGTATTAGTCTGCTGTTGGGTATACATCATATACAACAGAAACAAATGTGCATGTCAAAAAATGTGTATATTCATAACAGTTTTATAATAACACTCATGTCCATCAGTAGTAAAACTGTCATAATGTCTGGTATATTAATAATAAAATATAGGAGCTTCAGTGGCACAATTTGTTAGCGTGAAAAATTTATATTCTTCAGCAAAGGAAAAAAAGATATTTGCTGATAAACCTAATAATATGACCGAACCTCTCTTTGATTAAAAGAAGTCAAAAAGGCCCTGGCTCATGGCACAGTGGATAAGGTGCAGGCCTGCGAACCCAAAGGTCACTGGTTCAATTCCCAGCCAGGGCAACATAACCAGGTTGCAAGCCTGGTCTCCAGCCAGGTCGGTAGCTGGAGGCAGGTGAAAGGCAACCATACATTGATGTTTCTCTCCCTCTCTGTTTCTCTCCTTGCCTCTCTCTCTAAAAATAATAAATAAAATCTTTAAAAAGAAGTCAAAAAGAAGATAATAGTTGGTATGAATTTCAAAAACATGTCAAGTATTAAGAAAAACTAATTAAACTTAATATGAGCGGGAATAGTTACTAGAAAGGAACATGAGAGAACCTGTTTTCATTCTGTAAATGTTTTCTATTTTCATTTTGGTTATGGTCACACAACTGTATGTGGTATTTGTACAGTGTAATTTAAGATTTTGTATCTTACTAGATATAATTATACCTTAATACAAATACAGAATTTTATTTTTTAAAAACTATTTGTATACATTTCCTCTGATCATCTAACTTTATCCCAGAAAACTTCAACTAATTTTACCTACTAGTATGCTAATTGGAATCACATTAAGTTTGCCTAACAGTTTGGTTTGTACATGTATATTTTCTCAACTGTCAAATTTTCTATTAGTCTTTAGAGTTTACTTTTTGTCAACTATAGAAAAGTAAAATCTTTACCAATATTTTACTAGTTTTGCATTAATTAAAAACTTAACAGCTTGTGTTGAATAGTTAGGGTTGCATTTTTTAAGTCATTTCTTTTTGAGTTGAAATGTCTTAAGCATTTTATAAATATATTTTAGTTTTTGTCTTTACCTTGTTTTCATATATTTCATCTGACCCTAGTTTTTCTAGAATTTGATAACAGGTTTTACTTATTTTCTATTGAATGTAGTGTTTGGTGACACTGGTTAATATAATTATGTAGGTTTCAGGGGTACAATTCTGTAATATATCATCTATATATTTTATTGTGTGTTCTCCAACTCAAGTCAAGTATCCTTCTATCACCATTTATACCTGCTATAATCTCTTTTCCTTCCTCCCATTTCCCTTTCCTTCTGCTAATCACCATTACTATGTCTGAGATGTTTTTCTTAACCCCTTCACTTTTTTCACCCAGCCCTGCAACACCCCTTCCTCCCAGAAATGTTTTATTAAGCTTGGCTGCAGAAATTTATCAGATATTTTTCATATGTAGCAATATAATTTTTTTCCCTTTGTTGATAATTTGAATTATTTGATTTTATAAAATTGAACTTTTCTTGTATTCCTGAAAAAAATGCATTTTGTTATACATGACCTATACTCAGTAGATTAGGTTTTCTGATACTCAGAAAGTTTATATCTAGGTGTAAGTGAAATTAGTTTGTGTTATTTTTACAATGTGTTTTAAATATTGTTATCTTTAGGTGCTTACTAACTATTGAATTCAAGGGATTAAAATTTTTTTTTAAATTAGTAGCTTTTTAATTGGCTACAAAAATAATTTCAGGTAAATATTTGTTGTTGTCAGTTTAAATAAACACACAGAGAGAACCACAGACACTTTAAGAAATATATTTGCTCTAATATTAAATATTTTCTGAAGTTTTCATTTTTATATTTTCTTTTCCACAGTCCGTGGTGGATGACTGGATTGAATCATATAAACAAGACAGGGACATCGCACTTCTGGATTTAATCAACTTTTTTATCCAGTGTTCAGGATGTCGAGGTACAGGATGTGGGAATAAATGATGTACATTGAATCTGTCAATCCAGCAGCATCAGTTTACTTCATCTTCCATTAGTCATACATAATTCACCCTAGGATTATACGCTAATATTTTCTGATAAAGAAAATTGTTATTTAAGGACAGTTCGTTTCCTTCTGGTTCAGCTTTGTTCCTATAAAAGAATAGATTTCTAAATATTTTGAAATTTTGAAGAAAATTTGAAATTCATTTAATTTGTGACTTGAGCTTTTATAATTAATATTTACTGATAGTATTTGTACCTGTGCTCCATATTAATGACTGTTAGTTGATAACATTGATTATTTTATATCCTTGTCAGTATTTGGATCTTTATTTTGTAAATGAGGTACTTGAAGCTCAAATAATTAGCTTAAGGTAACCTAAGTAGAAGAATTGGATTTTTAAAGTTTGTAACTGGTTGGAAATCACTAGACAGTTAAGTGTGGTATTATTTTTTTTCATATTAATAGATAGCTCATATTTTTCTTTAGGTAAATCTTAATAAATTAAATTTTGTTTGGGGAAAATCAATTGGTAAATCACCATTATTTGCTTTCCAGTGGAGAAAGCACAGTTAACTCTTAACTGAGTTAACCCATAATCAAATAGATTTCTTAAAGGTGCTTTTATTTCTGTTCAAGTTATAACTCACCATATTGACGTAAGTAGTATACTATTTATACAGCACAGTTCCTGAGTATGCAAATGTTACCAAGAGTCATCTGTCCCGTTGTCCCCCCGCCTCCCAGCAAGTGTTAGGGGGTGTATAATTTTTAATGGTGTCTTTATTATATGGAACAAAGAGGATAATACTCATACACCAATAGTTCAGTTAAGTACTCAGTGCAATCATATAGTAAAATCAGTTATTTCCTTTTTTAAAAATCCTCATCCAAAGGCATTTTTTCATTGCTTTTATAGAGAGAGGGAGGGAGGGGAGCGATACAGACATCAATGTGAGATAGAAACATTGATCGGTTGCCTTCTGGTACATACTCTGACAGGGGATCAGATCAACAACTTGGCTATCTGTTCTGACCTAGAATTGAACTCATGACCTTTTGGTCTACTGCGTAATGCTCCAACTAACTGAGCCATGCTAGCCAGTGTAAAAGTGGTTACTATTTAATGACTATTTCATATGTGCCAAGCTGTGTGCTTTATATACATTAGTTCATTTTATATTAGTTAACAATTTTTTTTTTTGTTTAAGATTTTATTATTTTTAGAGAGAGGAGTAGGGAGAGAGGCAGAGAGGCATCAATGTGTGGTTGCCTTTCTCCTGTCTCCAGCTACGGACCTGGTTGGAGACCTGGCTTGCAACTTGGTTATGTGCCCTGGCTCAGGAATTGAACCAGCAACCTTTGGGTTCACAGGCCTGCGCCTTATCCACTGTGCCACTAGGCAGAGATTTAGTTAATAGTTTTATCAAGCAGATGTGATTTTTATTTTGTAGATCAATAAACTGAGAATAAAGGGCTTAGGTAATAAGTGTTTGGACACCATGCAGTTTGTAAATTCCAAATTTAGGATTCAAAATAAGTTTTGTCTCAATCTGGGGTCTGTATGCTTGACCAAAGGATACTATGGGAATAATATGGGAAGAAGGGGTTCTCATCCAGGCTTTCTGTGATTGTGTGAATATGGGGATATTTGTCAGAAAATGAATCCTGTAGGAAGAAACTGTGGTGAGACTGAGTAAAGGAAAGTTAATGAGGAGGAGAAAGGCCAGCATTAACAGATTGTGCCAAAACCCCCAAGACAAGAAAGCACTGCACACTCTAGGACATAAATTGAGTTTGTGACTGAATCCTAGATTCTGGAGATAGGTGAGGAATCACAAAAGAGTAGACTGTTTGATGGAAAGCAGGTATGTTAATTTTATAGCGTTACTGAGCAAGGCAAGCACTGAGAAATGTATTTTACATTTTTTTATCTAATTTAATATACTATGTAAGTATGCTATTGGATTGGGTTTTAATTTTAAAACAGCTGGTAGCCTTTACATTTTTACCCTTTGTAACTCTTTCCCATAGTTCAAAAACTTATATATTTTTAAAGATACAAAGTAAAATGTCTTTACCTCTTCCTGCCTCCTCATCTATATACAACGAATGTATCTAATATCTACAGTTAATTGCTCTTAACTACTTTATTGTATCATCCATCTGACTATCTAATTGATCTGCCAATTTCCATACACATAAGTAGGAGTACACAGGGTGGGGGCCCAAATAGCTTTACCATTGCTCATGTAGAAAGTAATACAATAACTAATAAACTGCAAGAATAAACTCTGTTTCACATACAACTGCAAATCTACTTTTGCCCCACCCTGTATATTCTTTCCTCTACCACAGAAGGTACTATTATTGGCTACATAGAGAGTTTTCTCAGTTTTTTTTTTTTTTAAGATTTTATTTTTGATCTTATTTTTAATTATTTTTAGAAAGAGGGGAAGAGAGAGAGAGGCAGGGAGGGAGAGACACATCAATGTATGGTTGCTTTTCACCTGCCTCCAGGCACAGACCTGACTGGAGACCTGTTTTGCAACCCTGTTATGTGCCCTGGCTGGGGAATCGAACCTGCGACCTTTGGGTTCACAGGCTGGTGCCTTATCCATTGTGCTACCAGCCAGGGCTCTCAGTATTTTTTAATAGTGTCATAAGATTTCTTCTTAATTTACTTTTCTTTTAGCAGATCATTACATTATCTGTAGCCTTTTGCTATTAACAAACAGTATTGTCATGAGTAGTTTTTAAAAAGATTTCATTATTTATAGAAAGAGGGGAAGGGAGAGAGAAAGAGGGGGAGAGAAATGTGAATGTGTGGTTGCCTCCTGCGTACCCCTAGCTGGGGACCTGGTCCTCAAACCTAGGCATATACTCTGACTGGGGATGAAACCGGTGACCCTTTCATTTTCAGGCGGGTACTCAGTCCACTGAGCCAAGTCAGCCAAGGCTGTAATGAGTAATTTTGTTTATACATTATTTGCTTTATATAGAAGAATGTGGATAATGGATTTGTAATGATACTAAAAACATATTGTCAAATTTCTTGCTATGGGAATTGTATCCAATTTTACTCCTATCAGTAAATATGTGAGAATGCTTATTTCTTACTAGTTTTTTCAACTAAGTGTTCTTAATCAAATTTTGAATTAGTTTCATGAATAATTTAAAAATGTTAGTGTGATTTTTAAAAAGTTAAAGTTACTTAATATATAATTAACCATTTTAAAGTGCATATTTAGTGTATTCACAAAGTTGTACAACCACCCTTCTCTAGTATCAATAGTTTTTCATCAACCCAGAAGAATACTTCATACTCATCAAGCAATTATTTTCCATTCCCCTCTCCTCTCAGCCCTTGGCATCAACTTACCTACTTTCTGCTTCTGTAGACTTGCTTATTTTGGTCAATTTGCATAAAATGTGACCTTTTGCATCTGATTTTTTTCATTTAGTATAATGTATTTGAGGGTTATTGAAGTAGTATCAATAAATTCACTTATTTTTATGGCTGAATAATATTTTATTGTATGTAAATCAATTTGTTTATTAATTCACTGGTTGATAGACATTTGGATTGCTTCCACTTTTTCATTATTGTGAATACTGCTACTTTGAACATTCATGAACAAATGAGTTTGAACATGTGTTGTTGTTTTTTTTTTTCTTTCTTTTCTTTTTTTTTTAAATTTTTGTGGTAAATACCTAGAAGTGGAATTGCTAGATTATATGGTAAATATTTTTAATTAAAAAAAAAAAGGATTAAGAAAAGGTTTTTATTTATTTTTAGAGAGAGGGGAAGGGAGAGAGAAGGAGGGGGAAAGAAACATTGATTGTGCATGGGACCTGGTTGACAACCCAGGTGAAGAATCAAACTGGTGACCTTTTGGTTTGCAGGCTCACACTCAGTCTACTGAGCCACAGTAGCCAGCCAGGGCTATTTTAATTTTATTTTTGAGGAATTTAAAAACAGTTTTCCACAGCACATGCACCATTTTATATTTCTACCAGAAATGTATGAGGATTCTTAGTTCTCCACATTTTAACATTTTTATTACCTAGTTAAAAATGCTTTTCAGTTTCCTAAGTTGATATGAAGTGATATCTCATTGTTGCTTTAATTACCTATGCTCTTGAGCATCTTTCATCTGCTTTTTAGACATTTGCATATCTTTAAAGAAATTTGCATTCAGGCCCTATGTTTATTTTGAAATCAAAGGTGTGAGCTTTTGTTTTAGGGTTTTTTTTTGTCTTGAGTAGTGGCAAATTATATATTCTGGATACTAAACCTTTATCAGAATTATAACTTAACATATTTCTCCCCATTCTTAAGGTTGTCTTTTTACATTCTTACAGCTGCATTTTCATGCAGAAAACATTAAAATTTTTATCAAGTCCAGGTTATCTTTTCATTTTTCACTAATTATGTGTCAAGTGTAAGAATCCATTGCCAAATCCAAAGACATGAAGATTTATTCCTAAGCTTTCTTTTAATAGTTTAATAGTTTTAGCTTTTATATTCATATTTTTGATCCATGATTTAATTTTAGTATAAAAATGATTTGAATTTATTATTTCTCTTATGAATGAATTTGAGAAGCATTTATGTTTCCTTTTTTTGTGACTTCTGTGTTCCCATCCCTTATCATTTTCCTTTTGATTATGTAGTTCCTGAAAAGGCATTTGACAAAATGGATTTTAAAACCTTTTGATAAAATAGACAAATATGCAAATTTTCTTAATGTGATTAACGAAGAAAGCGCTCAGCCTCTCCCATCAGTAGAGTAGAATAAAAATCCAGAAATAGACCCAAGCACCTCTAGAATTTTTAAGCATATCTAAAACAAAGGAAAGAAGAGAATTAACAGATTATAGCTATACTGAAATCATGTTTCACTTATCAGGTTGATAAGCATTTTAAATTATAACAACACTCTATTGGTTTGGTTGTATGGAAACATACTATTGCATTCTTGGGATACAAACTGGTACATCTCTCAGGAAAAGAGGTATGGCAGGATCTACCAAAACTACATTTTTACTTTTTTGAACAAGCCATCTTACTTCTCGAATTTGGTGATTAGTATTTAGAAATTCTTTGTACTTTTCTTATAGCTTTTCTGTAAAGTTTGCAATTGTGTGAAAATGAAAAATGAAATGATTTTTACAAAGCATTTTAACCCCACTGGCAACACTATGCTAAAGGGAAATGAATAGGATAATTGTCACTAAAGTCAAACAAGGCAAAGTTGGTGCCCACTGTCACAACTCCTTTTTAGTATTATATTGGTGATATCTCACAACACATTTTGAAAATAAAATGAAGTATATTCATTGTTTGAAAATAATATTTCATTGTTTAGGAAGATTAAGAAACACTGTAAAGCTAATACAAGCAATAAAATAATTTATTAAGTTATAGGACTATGGAGTTAATATATAGATAAGTTAATATGTTAAATTTATATGGATAGCAGTTAGAGACAATGGAATAAAGACCTCCCTTTAAAGTAAATTAGGGAAGATGTGTGGAATTATTTCAGATCTACACATCACTTGATATGATGTACACCAGGATAAATCCCAATACATTAAGAATTTAAAGATTTTATTTATTTATTTTTAGAGAGGGAAGAAAGGAAGGAAGAGGAGAGGGAGGGTAACATCAGTGTGCAACAGGTAGATGGGTTGGTTCCCTCTGCACTCCCCCAACTGGAGACCAGGTGAGCAACCCAGGCACATGCCCTGACTAGTATTTGAACCTGTGGCCTTTCTGTTTGTAGGCCAGCACTCAGTCCACTGAGTCATACCAGTTAGGGCACATTAAAGCATTTAAATAACAAAAATAACAGAATTGCAGAAACAAACAAAAAAAAGAAATAGCAAATAAATACCAGAAAGAAATAATAAAAGGAGTAGAAGAAAAGAGGGAAGAATTCCTTTGTAACCTTGGAGTGGGAAAGAAGTTTCATTAGACTCAAAAGTAACTGACTAAAATTCTCTAAGTTCTAGACAAGATTGATATATTAAGCCTATTCTGAAAACAATATTGAAAACTGAAGTGATGAGCACATTATAAGGAAAATCAAAAGGCGAAGGACAAATGGGAAATACATATTTTATTACAAAACCAATCTCTCAATTACATATTCAAGTGAGAGTTGCATTTTACAAGGACTCTTTATGTTGCAGAGTAATTTCCAAAATCCAGGTTAGTGTTGTGTTCTATCAGCTCATTTCCTCCTAAAGCTGTGTAAGAACCAAGAATAAACGAATATTAAAAAAAATTTTTTTGGTTAAACTGGGAAGAAAATTAGGGAAGGGAGGAAAAAAGTCACAAAACTATTTTTTTAGTTCTTGGCTAGAAGGGAAACTCTCACTAGTGATACGGCAATTTGGAACATTCTGTCAAGAGTGAAGAGTGTTGGGCAGTCTCTTTTCCATTTGACTTCAGTATCACTATTTGCTCATTTTGACCCTTGAGTATAGGAGATGTTTTAATAGATTTTCTACTTTCACTATCTTGAGATGCATCAACACCGCTAATTATTTCCTTAACTATACCTCCCTTTTGTAGTTTCATAAAAATCTCCTCAATTGAACCATCTGGAGTGAGTTCATTTTACTTATTGCTGGAATTCTCAGAATATACAGACTAATTCAACATGCGATAATAGAATATGTGAATATTTTAGTACCAGTTAAGTACTATATATATATATATATATACATATATATATATAAAATTAGGTATTGATGGGTTTTATTGAAAATGTTTATTTTTTGTTTTTGGGGATATTTTTTAGTTAGTAAAGGATGTGTTCATGAAATGTGTGTATTGTAGGTTAGACATGCCTCCTTTCTTAGTTGGTTATAACATAATTTCTCTATTTCGCAGTGCTTGTGCCTAAGAGTGGATTTCCAAATGCCTGAAGGCTTTATAGGAATGTAAAATTGCTAGGGAATTTACCTCAGAAAAATTACTTTAGGAATTCCTGTTTTGTTTTTTTTTTAAGATTTTATTTCATTATTTTTAGAAGGAGGGGAAGGGAGAGAGGGAGAGAGATATCAATGTATGGTTGCTTTTCACCTGCCTCCAGCCACAGACCTGACTGGAGACCTGGTTTGCAACCTTGTTATGTGCCCTGGCTGGGGAATCGAACCTGCGACCTTTGGGTTCACAGGCCGGCACCTTATCCACTGTGCTACCAGCCAGGGAGGAATTTCTTGAACTTTCCCATATTATGGGTGGATTGGTGTCGAACTAATTGTTTATTCCTGTGGCCCTTGCAGGCCAAAAGAAATACCTAACATTTGCTATTTGAAGTAGTTAGGCTCAAACAATTTATTTACATAGCCTAACAACTTAGTAACTACTTGGAAAAATTATTAGATTGAAATAAAAGTTTTTAAAAAGTTCTTTTTACAATCTAATGCTTATTGCCTTTCTGTTGAATTTGTTGGAGTGACAAAATTATATTGATTCCATACCCCCAATTCTACAACACACCTTCTGTACACTTGTATTGTGTGTTCATTACCCCAAGTCAAGTTACCGTTCCATCACCCTTTATCCACCATTTACCCACTTCCCCCTACCTCCACATCTCTTTACCCCCATATCTTCACAGTGTTGTCCGTCCATGGATTTTTTCTTTTCTTTTTTGTTCAATGCCTCTACCCAAACACCCAGCCTCACACTCCACAACCTATTCTTCCATTCATTGAATTATCTTTTCATTTTGTTGATGGATTCCTTTGCTGTTTAAAATCTTTTTAGATTGATTTATTCCCATTTGCTAATTTTTCTTTTGTTTCCCCTGCCAAGGAGGTACATCAAAATATTAGTACAAGAAATGTTCAAGATTTTACTGCCTGTGTTTTCTTCTACTTTTATTATTGTGTCTACTCTTAAATTTAAGTCTTTAATCTGTTTTGAAACTTATTCTTGTGTATGGTGTAGGAAGGCGATTCACTTTTATTTTCTTTGCACTTATCTGTCTAGTGTTCATAGCACCATTTTCTGTCTAGTGTTCATAGCACCATTTATTGACCAGACTGTCTTTACCCCCAGTGTATGTTCTTGCCTCCTTTATCAAGTATTAATGGACTATAAAGGCATGTGTTTATTTCTGGGCTTTCTGTTTCTGTTCCTTTGATCTATGTGTTTGTTTTTACACCACTACCCTGCTTTTTTGATGACCTCGTGGTATAGTTTGATAATCAGTTTGCATGATTTTCTTAAGATTGCTATGGCTACTTGGAGTCCTTCATGGTTCCAAATAAAATCTTGGAATATTTGTTCTAGTTCAGTGAAATACACCATTGATATCTTAATAGCAGTTGTGTTGACACTATCAATTGCTTTGGGTAGTGTGGACATTTTAATGATGTTACTCCCTCCACTGGGTGTTCTGTTTTAAAGTTGTTTTTGTTTGTTTGTTTAAATTTATTTTTAGGGAGCAGGGAGGGAGGGAAAAAGAGAGGGAAAGAAACATTGATTGGTTGCTTCTTGCACATCCACAACTAGGGACCCTGGTCTGCAACTCCACATGTGTCCTGACCAGAATCAAGCCATTGAATCATTGACCCTTCAGGTCATAGGCCAAGTACTCAATCCACTAAGCTATACCAGCCAGGGCTGATGTTACTTCTTTCTATCATGTATGTAATATATGGTTCCACTTATTTATTTATCCTTTTCAATTTCTTCCTTCAGGGTGTCAGAATTTTTTGTGTACAAGTCTTTTACATCTGTCAGTTTATTGCTAGAATTTTATTCTTTTTGAAGTAATTGTGAATGGGACTATTTTCTTAGTTTTTCTTTCTAATACTTCATAATTGGTATCATGTCATCATACAAAATTACAGTTTTACTACTTTCTTTCCAATTTAAATGCCTTTAATGTTGTTTTCTTGTCTGACTGCTATGGATAGGAATTCCAGTACTTTGTTGAATAAGACTGGTGAAAGTGGACATCCCTGTCTTGTTCTTGATCTTGAGGGGAACCTTTGTATTTTTGCCCAATGAGTATGATGTTAGCTATAGGTTTGTCATATATAGCTTTTATTATGTTGAGGTATGTTCCCTATATTTTGACTTTGGTCAGCATTTTTGTCATAAATGAGTGCTGGATTTTATCAAATGCCTTTTCTGCATATATTGCTATAATCATGTAATTTTTATCATTCATTTTATGTCTTTGGTGTGCCAAGTTTATTGATTTGCATATATTGTACCAACTTTACATCTCCAGAATGAATTCCATTTGATTTTGCTGTATGATTATTTTAATGAATTGCTGAATCTGGCTTGCTGATACATTGTTGAGGATTTTAACATCTGTGTTTATCAGGAATCTGGCCTATGATTTTTTCCTTTGTATTCTTACCTGCTTTTGGAATTTGGGTAATGCTGGCTTCATAAAAGGAGCTTGGGGGTCTTTCCTCCTCTTGAATTTTTTGAAATAGTGGAGAAAGATAGGTATTATTCTTTGAATGTTTGGTGAAATTCACCAGTGAAGTCATCTGTTCCAGGACTTTTGTTACTTGGGAGTTTTCATTACTGCTTCAAACTCATTTAGTTGTAATCTGTCTATTCAGATTCTCTGATTCTTCTTGATTCTGTTTGGGAGACTGTACGTATGTTTCTAAGAATTTATTACTTCCAGATTGTCCAGTTTGTTGGAATATAGCTGTTCATTATATTTTTGTATAATCCGTTGTATTTTTGTGGTGTCACTTTTTACTTCCCTTTCAATTCTGATTTTATTTATTTGGGTCCTCTCATTTTTTTTCTTGATGAGATTGGCTAAAGGTTTATCAGTCTTATTTATCTATTCAAGGAACCAGATGCAATTGATATATATTTTTTTTTACTGTACTTTATTGATTTTTCTGTTACAGTTTTCCCAATTTTCCCCCTTTGCTCCCTTCCACCCAGGACCTCCCATTCCCTCCAGTAGTGCCCACCTTAGTTCATATCTATGTGTCATACATATAAATTCTTTGGCTTTCTTTTTCATTTCCTTTATTACTCCTAACATCCCCCTGTCTGTTCTGTAACTACCAATGTGTACTTCTTCTTTTTTTTATATATGTATATATATATCCTGACTATTCACCATTTAATTACCACCTTATTTCAGCTTCTCAAATCATAATACAAAGTTTTCTTTTCATTATTTCAAAAGGCTCATGTTAATTCATGTTATGTTGCTAATTTATATTATTAAAGTCATGTTATCTTACTAAATTATGTTAGTAATTTGAGCTAAAATAACTAAACAACAACCAAAACCCTAGGATTTAATTTTATAGAATAGTATTTTAGCTCTTTTTTGAACTTGTGGTTGACTTCCTATGTGGTCCTGAAGTAACCACTGAACTATTTAAGAGTCTGCTGAGGTAGAAATTAGGTACGTTCACATTTCCATAATGAAGTTTACTATAGCATTAACACATTTTCCCATGCATCTACAGTTTGAGGATATTCATTGCTAGAAATGTCTATTTCCACTATATTTTAAAGGAATCTCATCAGATTTAAGTGCTAATATGTGAATATATATTTCCTATGTACATGAATCAGATAGTTTGGTAGTTGGTAACTTAAATCACAAATTAAAGTTCACTCTCAGCATCATTTCTAACCAAAGATTGACTAATTTCTCAACGCAAAACTACTACAATCTGGTTGATATTTAAAACATAAATTGCTAACAAAATCTATATATTATACACCCACAAACAAGCAAATGTTTTTTAACAGTGAATAAGAAAGATAGCATGTATCCTATGTAACATACACCCATATCCCCCCCCCCCCCCCCCCAACTGCATTTGATTCATTGAGTTATGGCAAATAATGTGATTTTCCCAACTTAGGAAATGATTCCAATCTAAGGTTACTTAACCTGCAGTAATGCAGATATAACAAAAATACAAAACTATACATTTAGTAAAATCTACTATTAACAAGATTATTTTAAAGCATTCATAAGTTAATGTTAGTTCTTATCCATTTACTTACCTTATGTCTTTTTTTTAAAAGATTTTATTCATTATTTTTAGAGAGAAGGTCAGGGAGGGAAGAAGAAAGGGAGAGAAACATCAGTGTATGGTTGCCTTTCACCTGCTTCCAGCTGTGGAGCTGGCTGGACACCTGGCCTGCAACCTGGTTATGTGCCCTGCCTGGGAATCGAACCAGTGACCTTTGGATTCGCGGGCTGGCACCCATCCACTGAGCCACCAGCCAGGGCTCCTTACATCTTTTAATTGGAGCATTTAATTCATTTACATTTAAGGTTATTATTGATACGTACTTATACATTGTCATTTTTTCCTTTTGTACCTGTGTTCCTCTCTGTGTTTCTTGATTTTAAAGCAGACCTTTTAACATCTCTTGCACTGCTGGTTTGATGGAGATATATTCTTTTCACCTTCTTTTTTCCTAATTTCACCATCCATTCTGAATGAGAGCCTTGCTGGGTAGAATATTCTTGGGTTTAGGCCTTTGTTTTTCATTGCTTGGAATATTTTTTTGCCATCCCTTCTAGCTTGTACTGTTTCTGTTGAGAAATCAGCTGATAACCTTATCAGAGCCCCCTTGTATGTTGTTGTTTGTTTCTCTCTTGCTGCTTTCAGGATTTTCTCTTTGTCTTTGAAATTTTCCATTTTAATTAGTATGTATCTTGGGTTCATCTTCCTTGGGGTCCTCTTTTCATCCGACCTGCTTTGAATTACTTCTATTTTGTTCTTCAGTTTGGAGATTGTATTCTTCATTTTCTCCTGGTTCTTACTGATGGTTTCTAGGTCTTTTTTAATGATGGTATAATTTTCAGTAAGTTCCTTGTAGTTTCCCAGGGGTTCTATGTAGTTTTCTTTGAGCTCATTGAACTCATTGGGCTTTCTTATAACCATTTCTTTGAATTCTATGCCTGATAGTTTGCTTGTTTCTGTTTCAATTATCAGTCTTTCTCATGATTCCTCCTTTCCTTTTGGTGATGGATTGCTTCTTTTTCTCCTCATTTGGGTGTCTATTGTTGCTTGTTCTTATTTCTTGGATTAATTTGCTATGACTTCCTTGCCTTTGTGGAGTGCCTTTCTGTGGTAGATTTGTGGAGTTCGGTGGTACAGTATCCTAGATTTCCTCAACTTGTTGCTCTTGGGGTGCCCTTTATGTCATTAATTTGGGGTGCCTGGTTGTGTTTTCGATTTGGGTTATGTGATTCTCCTTGGTGAGTTTACTACATCTGGCTGATTGAGAGATACTCCTTCTACCATCTCACATATACTGTTATTGAGCTGCCCTCCCTGCGCACCCTCAATAAGCACTGATTGGTCAAGGTGGAGTGAGGATAGGTGTGTTGTTTTCCGTGTTTTTGTTTTTGTATTTTCAGAAAAAAGAATATGTAGCACCTAGTAGTTCACACACACAAAAAGTTTTAAGAGGCTGGAGAGGGGAGGAATACTTAGAGTGAGAATTGGGAATGAGTTATTACAGGGGAGTAAGTAGACTTTAAAACGAGTATTAAGAGGATCTTGGGTAGTTAAATGAGTTGAGAGAGGAGGAGTAAAAATATGGTATTTGGGGTACACTATGATATAAACACTTTACTAAAATACACATTGTGAAGGCTAGAAGTGACTTTTGAAAAGGATATGTTAGTGATTAATAATTCATGTAGCTCTCGGTGTAACTGAAGTGCTTGAGATTAGCAGTGATCCATTTCCTGAGTCTGCCTCTTTTTCTTGGTCATGTCTGTGCAGTCTACAGTCAGGCTGCAGGGTCATGGAGTCACCTCTTCATTCTTTTTTAGTCTTTTTTAGTTTTGTTGCACTGTCTGCAATTTTTTTCTACATTGCCCTCCAGCTTGCTAATTTGATCTTCTGCTTCCTCTAGCCTGCTTTTTATTCCATCTACTGTAGTCTATAATTTGGAAATTGTATCCTTCATTTCCTTCTGGCTCTTACTGATAGTTCCTATGTCCTTTTTAATGTTGGTGTAGCTCTCAGTAAGTTCCTTGTGTCTTCCCTGGAGTTCTTCGTAGTTCCCCTGAAGTTGTTTTTAGTTTTCTTTGAGCTCTCTGAGCTCATTGAGCTTCTCTATAATCATTATTTTGAATTTCATAGCTGATTATTTTCCTGCCTCTATTTTATTTAACACTGTTTCTGGGGATTCTTTTCCTTCAATGGGGTGTTGGCTTTTTGTCTCCCCATTTTAAGTGGCTCTTGTTTGTTTCTGCTGCTTAGATTGATTTCTATTGATCTGTTGACCTTATATGTTGTTGTTTTTTCTTCAGACTCTAATTCATTTATTTCTATGCTAATCTTTGTTATTTCCTTTTTTCTACTAACTCAGGTTTTATTTATTTTTCCTTCTCTAGTTTTTTTAGTGTAACATTAGATTGTTTATTTGAAATATTTTCTTGTTCTTTGAGATAGGTCTGAAATGCTATGAATTTTTCTAGAGGGACTGCTTTTGCTGTGTCCCAGAGACTTGTGGTTGTTGTGTTCTTGTTTTCATCTGTTTCAAGGTACCCTTTGATTTCTTCCTGATCTCATTGTTAACCCATCATTGCTTAGTAGCATACTATTCAGCCTCCATGTCTTTGTGCGTTCTTCAGGTTTTTTTCGTGTGATTGATTTCTAGTTTTATACCATTATGGTAATTGGAGACGTATGATATCATCTCAGTATTCTCTGATTTATTGCAAGCCTGTTTTATGTCCTAATGTGGTCTATCCTGGAAACTGTTCTGTGTGCACTTGAAAATAATGTATAATTTGCAGCTTTGGGGTGAAATTCTCTGAAGATCCCAGTTAAATCCATCTGATCAGTGTCATTTAAGGGCACTATTTTGCTAATTTTTCTGTCTGATAAATCTATCCATTGATATCAATGCAGCAAAAAAATGTCCTCCTGACTATATTAATTTTGTCCTCTCTCTTTATGGTTATCCAGATGTGCTTTATATATTTAGGTGGTCCTTTGCTGGGTGATTATATGTTTCCAAGGGTTATATTTTGTTTGATTGCTCCCTTTATTATTATGTAGTTTCCTTCATTGTTACGGTAGCCTATATTTTAACGTCTATTTGTTATATATTGGTGTTACCTCAGCAATTTTTCCCCTCATATTTGTATGAAATATTTTACTATATTCTTTTACTTTTAGTCTGTATGTACCTTTCCTTCCGAGGTGGTGAGTCTCTTACACACAATATGTATATGTGTCTTGTTTTGTTACCCATTCAGCTACCCAATTTTTTTTTTTTTTTTTTTTAAGATTTTATTCCTTATTCTTAGAGAGAAGGGCAGGGAGGAAGGAAGAACTGGAGAGAAACAGCAATGTATTGTTGTCTTTCACCTGCTTCCAGCTGGGGACCTGGCAGGGGACCTGGCTTGCAACCTAACCTAGTTATGTGCCCTGACTAGGAATCAAACCAATGACCCTTGGGTTTGCAGGCCAGCGCTAATCTACTGAGCCTCACCAGCCAGAGCTCTACCCTAATTTTTTTTTTTTTTTTTAAGATTTTTATTTATTATTTCCAGAGAGAGGGGAAGAGGCAGAGGCAGAGAGAGAGAGAAACATCCATATATGGTTGCCTTTCACCTGCCTCCAGCCACAGACCTGGCTGGAAACCTGGCCTGCAACCTGGCCATGTGCCCTGGCTGGGAATCAAACCAGCAACCCTTGGGTTGGCAGGCTGGCACCTTATCCACTGAGCCATCAGCCAGGGCTCTACCCTAATATTTTTGATTGGAGCATTTTAAGTATTTACATTTAAAGTGATTATGTTCATTGCCATTTTATTCTTTTAAACCCATGTTCTTATGGGTTTTTGCTTTGTTTTGTTTTTCTTCTTCCTTCTTTTAGGCCCTTTAATATTTCTTGTAATACTGATTTAGTGATAACAAACTCCTTTAGCTTTTTCTTGTCCAGAAAGATCTTCATTTCTCCTTCAATTTTTTTTTTTTTTTTTTTTTAAGATTTTTTATTTCATTATTTTTTAGAAAGAGGGGAAGGGAGAAAGGCAGAGAGGGAGAGAAACATCAGTGTATGGTTGCGTTTCACCTGCCTTCAGCCACAGACCTGACTGGAAACCTGGTTTGCCAGCTGGTTATGTGCCCTGGCTGGGGAATCGAACCTGCGACCTTTGGGTTTGCAGGCCGGCGCCTTATCCACTGTGCTACCAGCCAGGGCCTTCTCCTTCAATTTTAAATGATAGCCTTTCTGGGTAAAGTAGTCTTGGTTGTAGATTCTTTTCATCGCTGAATATTTTATGAGAATCCCCTCTGTTTTGAAATGTTCCTGTTGTTAAATCAGCTGATAGTCTAACGGGAGTCCCTGTAGGCAGCTATGTTATCTATTTTACCCCTGCTTTTAAGATTCTCATTTATCTTTTAGTTTTGCCATTTTAATTATGGTGTGTCTTAGAGTGCTACTCTTTGGGTTCATTTTGTTTGGGATTCTCTGCACTTCCTGGACTTGTGTGTTGTTTTCTTTCACAATGTTAGGGAAGTTTTCAGTAATTATTTCTAAAAGTAAGTACTTGATTTCTTTCGCTCTGTTCTCTTTCTTATAGTACCCATATGATATGGATGTTACATTTCATGTTGTCTCAGAGGTCCATCAAACTAGCCTTACTTTTTAAAAATCATTTTTTCTTCCTGCTGCTATGATTTAGTTTTTTTGTATCTTGTCTTTCAAACCTCTGATTCGGTCCTCTGCTTCATCTAACCTATTGTTAATTCCTTCTGTTGTATTCTTTATTTCAGATATTGTATTACCCATTTCTGACTGGCCCTTTTTTATGGTTTCTATATTCTGTTTCATGCTATTGAGCATCCTCATAACCATCACTTTGAACTCTATATCTGATAAACTATTTGCCTCCATTTCATTTAGCTGCTTTTTTTTTTTTTTAACTTTAAACAGAACTTAAATGACTGGGGTGTGGCTTAGGACTTAAAGGTTGTTGACTGGTCTAGCTCATGTGGACAGAAGTGCTCAGTAGGCTGTTTGAGACTGCTGCTGATGGTAGGCACCCCGGCGCAGGTAGCCTTCGTTTTTGCGGTAGCCATCCTTCTGGTCATGGAAGTAGCCACCATAGGTACCCTGCTTATGGTCAAACACCCGCTCGTTGTTTTCCACCAGGCTGCCCAGCTTCTCCGCCAGCTGCAGGGCCAGGTTCTGTTGGGCAGTGGGCTCTGTGCGGTGCATCACCACTGTCTATGTTGGCTGGTCCAAGGAGGCCATCAACTCCTCGTTAATAACTTTGCTAATGATGGAGTGCACAGTGGGCAGGTCCAGCTCAAACATGTCAGATAATGTCTCCATGCTGATAGAGTCATAGATACTGCTGTACGTGAAGAGGTAGGTACGCAGTGACTCCTCCTGGATCTTTCTAACCAACATAGTTCAGACTTTGTCGGCCTCAGGGAAAAGGTCCCACACTTTGCCATTCATTTTCTCATTGATGATAAAACTGTGGCAGGTCTTCCAGTCACCCATCTTCATGGCCTTGGAGGCAGCGACCACATGTTCCCTCATTGATTCAGGGGGACCCAGCAAGGGCTGCCGCTCGCCCACCCGCAGCTGGTGATGGAACTGCTTGCTGATCATGTGCCGGCGGGCATCACTCTCATGGGCGGCCATGTAGGGGATCTCCAGGAGCATGGCAGACACCAGATAAACACATTCCAGCAGCTCCAGGTTGATGTGCAAGTGGAAGGGCACCTGCCAGCGCCGCTCCACCTTTTCCTGCTCCTGGTTGCGTTCCTGGAGGCTGCGTAACAGCAGACCCTGGCCCAGAAGCTCCTTGGCCCGGGCCGCTTGACTGGATGTCCAGCAGAGCATTGTGAGCATCCTTGGTTAGGCCCTGGCGGAAGGCACAGATGCCCAGCTGCACCATGGTGCTGTTGTACAGGATCTGAACTGGAGGGTCTGCGTGCTGAATGTTGTTCATAAGCATGAGGTCACTGGCCTGGTACCAGCGGGAGTGCGGCGCATGATGGTAGATGTGACAGAGGATGGCACATGTGCGGATCCGGTCTGTGCGGTCTTTGGCATAGATGTACTTGCAAAGTCTCTCCATAAGCAGAGCTGAGTCCTCACCCTCATTTTCTGATTGATCTTGGTCAGACTTTGAGGAACCCTCTGGGAGGTAAGCTGCCGCTGATGGGCCTTGAAATCAAACTTGTAGTAGGTATGGAGAATGCGCCTCAAGTAGACACGGCAGATCTCCTCAGTGGTACCCTTCTCCTCCAGGTAGCGCTGCACACGCTCAATGATAGCACACACCTGCGCCTCATCCTTCAGGTGCTCCACATACTCTTGGGAGTGAGGATCAGTATTTTGCATTATTTTGGTAAATTCTTCATCCATTCGTTCCACCAGAGTTAGGATACAGCCACGGACACGCAGTGGCTGTTCAACATTATGGAGGTTCTCACTCTCTTCCAGAATGTTCTCTCCAACAAAGATGTTGGGGTTTGCAAACAGGATGTCTATCAGCTCATTGATGCAGTCCAGGCACTTTTGCCACATCTCAGGCTTCATGTATGTGGCCAAGTTGGGGTTGTAGTCATAGAGAGAGGCAATGATATTGAACTTGATCTTGATAGTGACACCCTCTCCAAAGTTGTTTTCAGAAGCAATCTGAACCAGCAGCTGTAGCAGCTCAATCTGGGCTGCCCGATCAGTTCCCTTCTTGCCTCGTGCCTGTAGGATCTCATTTAATTTCTTGATGACAACAGCGTGGGTGATCTCAGTTCCTTTGGCAAACATTTTTGGTTTCTCCTTAATGAGGGGCACTCCACCTCGGACCCTTTCCCACTCCCCGCCTTCATTATCCTCCTCCTCCTCATCTAGGCGTTTGGATTTCCTGTCATGCTTCTTCTTGGCTTTGTCCTCCCGTTTCTTCTCAGCAGCCTTCTTGTCCTCCTCTGTGGCTGGGGCCTTTTAAAGGAACCTTGAGGCCAGCACGGTCTGTTTTCCTTCTTCCCCTGAGTCTGAGTCAGAAGATGTTGAACCTGTGTCCCACTCTTCATCTTCTTCTGAAACTTCTGAGTCTTCATCTTCATCCTCCATCTTTTTGAGGAACTTACGACTCTCTCCAGAAGGAGTTTCTGATTTTTTCTTCAAAAAGGCTGCAGCACTGACTCAATCCTCATCCTCATCTGAAGACCCTTCTGAATCCTCCTCGTTCTTCTCAGCATCTTCATCTGCAAACTGTTCAGGATTCTGTTTGTAATTTGTAATATGAGACTCAAAATCTCGGTTGTATTTTCAGATCTTCTGCTGAAGGGTACTCAAGGCCTTGGCATTGTTCTTATTCATCTTCTTCTTTCCTTCCTTATCTTCCCATAGTTCATTAAGATAGTCCTCCAGATCAGCCAGGATGTGGATGTAGAAACGGGGGACACCTTCCTTGTCCACAATGCTTTTGGCCTTCCCATATGCTTTTCCCAGGAGCTCAAATTCTTCCAGGCACTTGGTGACATCCCGAATCTTCATGGCGTTACGGATGGTCCGGATAAGATTGGTCAACTCCTCAAACCTCTTGTCCTTGGCGCTTCGAACCACTCTCTTGGTATCTTCTTCATCTTCACTCAGCAACAATGGCTGTTTGCCGTAGTTACCACCCACAGGTTTGGTGACTAGTTCCTCCCCGGACAGGGATGACTCGGACTCACTGTCCGAACCAGTGGTAAAAGACCTCAACATGGCGACGGTGTTGACAGACTGCAACAGGCGCTGCCGGATCAGGTGAGCCTTTAAGTCACACCGCCAGAGCGGAAATTCAAAGAGCTTATTTAGCATCTTTTCTGGAGATTTTTTTCTATTCTTTTATTTGGGGCCAGTTTCTTTTGTCTTCCCATTTTTGCTGCCTTTCTATGTAGTAGGTAGATCTGCTGCCAACTTTCAGTCTTGGTAGGGTGGCCTTTTGTAGTAGGTGTCCTTTTGGACACAGTGGCACAGTCTTTTTATCACTTGATCTAGATGCTCCATGACTGCCCCTAGTGTGGTTGTCTGGGCCCTCCTATTATATTTGAGTCTTGATTGCTATTGTCTTGTTTGTGCATGGACCACCCTCAGGTTGGCTGGCTGGCTGTTAACCACAAGCATGGCATGGGAGCTGCTACAGAGGTACTGACTGTTCAAACCCCTGTTTAGCAGGGGTTGGTGCTTACTGAGATTTCTCTTTGGTTGTGCTGCTTTTGAAGATTATTAGATCTTGCTTTCTTGTTGTCTGAAGCTGGCCACTGTGTGCATTGGTTCTGAGCCTCCTGCGGGAGGTTCTCTCATGTAGGCCAATGCAAGACACTGCCTGTGACTTCCCCTCTGCAACTGTTTGGAGCTACAAGTGATCCACAGTTTAAGACAGATCAAGATGTGTGCCAAGACTGGCTTTTACCGAGAGTGGGCCCATGGACAAGACAGCTGAAATTCCAAGGCACCCTGACAAGATCTGCTTCCACCTGCCTCTGCCTGCTGGCTGCCTCTTGGACTCAGTAGTGAAAGAGCCTGTGGCTTTGCTCCTTAGCAGGGCCTAAGTTCCACAGAGAGGGATTCCAGGGGGTGGCCTATTGCTTTTCTTCAGGCTGACACTGTATGGAGGAGAGTGCTCCACCCAATAAAGATGATATTTGTTGTGTAGGAGAATGACTCAGCTTAGAGACACTGGTGGCTGCCCCTTGTGTTCTCTTCCCAAAGCCACAGACACAAACCTTAGACTTTCCTCATGCGACTCTTAATTTGGTTCACCTTTCCATAGGAGCCCAGGGTGAGTGGGTATGAATGAAATTTTGTGCACTGGCACTTTCTGAGGGTACCTATGTCTAGCATACTTCCCATTCTACTTGGCAGGTAGCAACCCTGCTGCTTTTCAGTTAGATGTTATGTGGGCACCTTTTCCGAGCTCTGGTGCTGTGCTGGGGGGTCCAGGTTAGGGTTTATACCTGACGCTTCTCAGGAGAATCCCCCAACTCTCGCACAGCTGAATTATCCCTCTGGAACCTCAGCTGCTGCCTGTAGGAGCAGGGCAGCTCTTTTTGCTTCTCCATTCTTCCCATCAGTCTTGATGCATCCTATTCTATCAGTCATAGGCTATTAAGACTTCTCTTCAGCTGGTCTACAGTTGGTTATTCAGGATGAGCGTTCTACTATTTAGTTGTAATTTCAGTTTGGTCATGGAATTTCAGTTTGGTCATGGGAGGAGATAAGTGTAACTTCCACCTACTTAGCTGCTATCTTGGGTCTGTATTCCATTTTTAAAATACCACAATTACTTACTAATAGGTTTATACACCCATTGGGCACTCTATTAATTTTTATTCTATATTGGTTTTGCAGCAGTATTTGTGAAAACTCAGTTTCTTGAAGATAGTGTATCATAAAAATGAATAAAGTGCAATCCGGTATGAATTACCTCATACTAATAGTTCCTGTTACAATTGATTAATATTAAATACTGTTGTGTATTTCTTTGAAAAGGTAAAATACCCCACAATGCCCATACACGTTTGCTTTCATAGCTACAGGTATTTGTCTCAGTGTATAATTTGGGTACTGGCTTTAACCAAGACTGGCAAAGGATTTCTTCTCAGGTGAGGTAACTTTGAAGTGCATAGCCTATTCTGACTCCCACAGTTTCCCAAGGAGTTTGATTAGACTCTAGTTATTTATTGTAGTAATGGACTAGATAACATACTTTCTTTCTTTCTTTTTTTTTAAATTTTATTGTTGTATTACATCCATCCCCTTTTTGTTCCCCTCTGTCCCGCTCCCCACCCACCCATTGATAACATACTTTCTACTGTCTATTTCTTTCTTTGTTTCATTTTCCATTTCACTGCCAGTATTTTATGGGATCTTCTAAATAAGTTACTCATTCTTATAGTTTCAATGTTTGTTTTGGAGAGTAGAAACATGTATTTATAATGATTTATTATATATGCTCCTTAGAATTCTGTTTTAATTATATTTTCTTTTTATATGTACAGTGTGTATAGGTAAGTCAACATTGTTTTTCCTAAATCCTTTTAGATTGTGCCCTATTATATAGTAGGTGCTGAAACTATGTATATGCAGGTTAAATAATATTCATATTGTGAATCCCAGTGTTACCAATACTAATGTCAAAGGAAAGACTATTACTATGACTTCAGAAGATCTCTTACCCTATTTCCTGTATGCCCCTCCCTTATACTGCTGCTTCCATTTTCCACAGAGATATGTACTACTTTGATTTTGTGATAATTATTGCCTTTATTTTCTTTATAGTTTTACCATTAGTAGGTCTTATTTAAACAAAATAGTTTAGTTTTATTTTTCTTCTGTAGATAATTAATTATATATACTTTTGTGCGTAGTTAACAGTACCTAATCTTTTGTCTTGCTTTTTTCTGCTCATTGAGTTTCATTTATATTGCCTGTACCATAGTTTATTTTCATTGATGTAAAGCAGTTTTTTTTTCTTTCCTGTGCATTGCAGAATGCTTAGCAACATCTTTAGCCTCTATGCATTATATGCCAGTAGCACATTTTTCTCTCCCACATTCCCCTCCTGGCTTGTTCCCCCAAAAATGTCTGCAGACATTGCCAAATGTCCCTTGGGGGTGTAAAATTGCTATAAAGTAAGAACTGATGTGAATTGAGGTATTCATCATGTAAATATAAAAGTGTATGTAAACTTGCTACTCTTGGAGAAAATTGTGTTCTTTCCAGCTTTTGGATAATACAAGCAATGTTACTATAAACTATCTTTTGTGTATCTTAATGTGGTGTCCTTGTGCTCAAGATACTCTGGTTTGTGGAGTGAGAATGCTAGGTTATCTGAGATGTAACTTCTGTAGATAATTCCAGACTGTTTTCTGAAGTGGTTGTAGTAACTTTTTCTCCTCCAGCCAATGTCACATGAAGGCTTTAATTTTATTTCCTCTATTAACTCTTGAGATAAAATACTATTTAGCATATCATTTAGATTTTCTCTGTTGCAAAATTAGTCGTTTTCTTTATTGATTTGTAGGGATTTTTAAAAGTGTTGATTTTGCTTTTGTTGGTTATATAGATTGCAGTTATCTTCTTTGATCTTGCAACTTTTTCTTCAACTTTATATCGTCATTTAGTAAATTATCTTGAGGGCAGTGATTTTTGTCATTTTATTTTCTACTATATCCCAGCACCTATAACTATTTGTTTAATGAATGAATGAACAAATGGACATAAGGTCTTAATTTGGGATTAGTAATTTGATCATCTTTTTAAAATTGGCTTTTTATATCATAAGAATTTTTTTTGCGCCATGGTTTATGTTTTCTAATAAAGACTTTCTAGCTTATATGCAGTTTAGTCATATACACTTTAGCTATTCACATTTAGGTCTTTACTTCATCAGGAATTCAATATTTTTAGCTTGAAAAGTCCTTCAATTCTTTACTATTTTACAGTGACACTACTGGCATGTGTTGATAACCTATGTGGGAGAGAATATTTGTGGGCTGTGTATTCTGGTATTTGGTTTGTTAATTTAAAGAATTTATTGAGTAGAAGTTTATTGGCCTTTTGTATTCATGTATATTTTAGAATTAGTTTGTCAAATTCTATCAAAAACTTGGGAGTTTTGAATGAAATTATATTGAATTTATATTATCAAATTTCTCAGCCTCTACCCTATTGACACTTTGGACTGGATAATTCTTTGCAAGAAAACTTCCTACATTGTTGACTATTTAATACCATCCTTGCCTTTACTCACTACAGGCCAGTAGTGCCGCACTCCAACCATCATTGTTCATATCTGGGTGGGGCAAAGATTATGAATTACTGCTATGTATCAGTGGAGTGTGAATTTACATCATTATAATATTAAGTCTTCTAGTTCATGATTAGTATTTATATATATATATATATTTAGATATTTATTGCCATTTAATATTTGAGAAAGTTTTGTATATGAGTGAAAGCATCTACACATCTGTTACTAAAATTTCTGTTTCTGGACTTGAAGTATTTAAAATTTTTATTATATGTAGCATCTTTTTTTATTTTTTAGATTTTACTTTTTAGAGGAGTTTTAGCTATGTAAAAAATTAAGCCATAATTTTAGAGTTCCCATAAATACTCTCTTCTCCAAGTTTCTTTATTATTAACAGCTTGCTTTAGTATAGTACATTTGTTGTAAATTGATACGTTATTACTAGCTAAAGTTCATAGTTACATTATGGTTCACATTTTGTGATGAATAATTCTACGGATTTTAACAAATGAATAATATATGTAACCACCATTATACAGTAGTGTCAAACATAATAATTTCACTGCTTTAAAAATACCCTCCCCTGTATTCCTCTTCTTCATTCATCTTCCTCATCCACCAACACTCCACCTGTCAACTCTGGCTATCACTGATTTGGATTCCCAAAATGGATTCCATGCGATCGTGATGTATTATATATTTTAGAGTATTGCTAGGTTTGGTTTACTAATATCTTGTTTAGAATTTTTTTACATTTGTATTCATCAGTGAGATTGGCCTACAGTTTTCCCTTTTCATTCTTTTCAGGTTTTATTACCAAAGCTTTGCTAATCCTATAAGGTGAATTGTGAAGCATATCCTCTTTTTCAAGTTTCTGGAAGAGTACATAAGACTGGAATTATTTATTTCTAGGACATTGGCCAGAATTTCTTATTGAAATTACTTGGGCCTGACATTTTTTTGTTGAAATTTTTTTTTTTTTAAGATTTTATTTATTATTTTTAGAAGGAGGGGAAGGGGGAGAGGCAGAGAGGGAGAGAGACATCAATGTATGGCTGCTTTTCACCTGCCTCCAGCCACAGACCTGACTGGAGGCCTGGTTTGCAACCTTGTTATGTGCCCTGGTTGGGGAATCGAACCTGCAACCTTTGGGTTCTCAGGCCGGCACCTTATCCACTGTGCTACCAGCCAGGGCTCTGTTGAAATATTTTTAACTACTGCTTTAGTTCTTTAACTTATTTAGCACTTCTTGGGTGTTAATATACAACCTGTATTTTTCTAGGAAATATACTTGATCTAAATTTTCAGATTTATTTAATAAAGTTATTTTTATATTTTTAAATTAACTTTCTGTGATTTTCCCTTTCATTAGTTCAATTCCAGATGCTTTTAATTGTTTTATTTATTTATTGACTATGGATTTCTTTATAAAGTATATATTTCTTAATTTCTAAACATAAAAATTTTTAAATAACTTGCTAGTGATTTCTTCTTAGCTTAATTTAATTTAAAGCTAGAGAAAATGCTCTGTATGGTTTTATTTTATTTTATTTTTAACTGAAAATTTTTATTTATTATTTTTAGAGAGGGGAAGAGAGGAAGGCAGAGAGAGAGAGAGAAAGATTAATGTATGGTTGCCTTTCACTTGCCTCCAGCCACAGACCTGGCTGGAGACCTGGCTTGCAACCTGGTTATGTGCCCTGGCTGGGGAATCGAACCAGTGACCTTTGGGTTCATAGGCCTGCACCTTTCCACTGAGCCACCAGGGTCTGTATGGTTTTAATCTTTTAAGTTGTATGTTCAGTTTTTGTTATTTTTTTATTGTATTTTTTAATTACCATCTATCCCCCTTATACCTCCTTCTCCCTCATGTGTTCTTGAAATATATGTAAATTATTATTTTCTAGGTACAGTTGTGTCCATTAGGCTAAGGTTCAGAATTTTCTTTTGAAATATTTTATATTCTCATTTAATATTTGTTTTTCCAGCAATTACTGAGAGAAGTATATTAAAATCTCACATCATGATTATAGATTTATATATTTCTTTTTGTTTTTTCCTTGAAGTCCTTCCCCTCTCTTACCATCCCATACCCATCCTCTCTCCAGCCCCCTCCCTGTGTTACATATTAGATGTATGCAAGTATTCAAACATTTCTTATGCTAATATTTTATTATCAAATAATATTAATAAATATTTATTATTGTTTTTTTTTCCATCTCGGGCTGTGTTTTTTTTCTAAAAGCCTTTTTATTTGAATATCAATGATACACTATCTTTTATGGTTTTCTGGCTTTAACTATTCTGTTTTGGTTTTTTTTTCTTTAATTGTTTCTGTAATTATCTAAGTTAAACAACATATAAGTGGATTGCATATTTTTTACTCAATCTGGAAACTATGTTTTTTACTGTATCATTTCATTTTTTTTTTTTTTTTTTAAATGTTTTATTTCATTATTTTTTAGAAAGAGGGGGAGGGAGAGAGGCAGAGAGGGAGAGAGACATCAATGTATGGTTGCTTTTCACCTGCCTCCAGCCACAGACCCGACTGGAGACCTGGCTTGCAACCTGGTTATGTGCCCTGGCTGGGGAATCGAACCTGCGACCTTTGGGTTCGCAGGCCAGCACCTTATCCACTGAGCCACCAGCCAGGGCCTCATTTCATTTTTTTTTATATTTAATACAGTCACTGGATATTTCTGTTTATGTTGACCCAATGCTTCTTTGTCTTGTGTACTTTATATTTTCCTTATTTTTCACTTTTTTCTTACCTATAGAGTCTTTGAATCCAAAAAGAATTTCTTTTCTCTATTTTTTTGGATTTCTTACTCTTAACATTCATTTAATGGTAACCATAGAAATTATAGAACTCATCCTTAGCATACCAAAATCTAAAGGTATTATAATTACCATCTTTGCCCTTCTCCCAAACAGGATCTAGAACACTATAACTTAATTTTCCTCTTGTGTTGTAATTTAAATCTGTTTAATTTTCCTGTAGTCACTATTATCATTTTTAAAAATGCAATTTTTTTTGTTTTTTACTTAGCTTTACACATAGGAATGTTGCATTTTTTTAATTTCTCATGTATATCTGAGATCACTTCTGCCTAAGGTACAAGATTACAAAATTTCTTTGAGGTTGTATTGGAAGTTCTTTAGATAGTGTTGGATTTTGTCTACAAATCTGTTTACCTTGGTCTTTATTTCCTAAAATATAGTTGACAGATATATAATTTAATATTGGCAGTTTTCTTTTTTAGCACATTGTAGACATTTCACTGTATTCTGGCTTGCATTGGTTGTTGAAAACTTGAGATAATAATTTTTTAAAAATTTTAATATTTTCCCAAAGTTTGAGATTTTATTTCTTGTGTTCTGCAAATTTATTATATTATATTGTAGGTTTAAAACATGCTTCTTTGATTGTTCTTTTGTATATTGCCTTCTTAGTGTGTTCAGTTACTTTTTATTCCAAGTTCCGTATTTTCTCTCAAATTTACTTAAGCCTGGAATAAAGGTACATGTCTCTGGAAAGAATTTGGCATTTGTTTGACAGGTACCCTGGGACACTACCAGTCTAGGACCATTTGCAACTAAATATTGTTTGAAGTTTTCTTTATCAGAGATTATGAATATTTAAGTTATTTTGGGGAGTACCATTTTTTAAAATTACTACCTCTCAGGTATATTTATCTATTTCCTATACAGGACCAACAAAACCCCTTTTATTTGTAGTCCTCAGATTTACTGCTGGTTTAACCTTCACCTAGAGATGAAATCCTGAGCCCCAGCTTAATGAAAGAGTTGTTTCTCTTAATCCCTGTATCTCAGAAGTCTCAGTTCAAGCATTGTAGTCTCATCAAGTGTTATAAGAGAAAAATTTATTTCAGTGCTGCCATGGTTGATTGGAGTGTTGTCCCATAACTGAAGGGTGGCAAGTTCAGTCCCTGGTCTGGCTGCCTATAATCCTGGGTCCAGATGTGAATAATCCCCTAAAGCATGTTTGGGAACAACCAATCAAGGCTTTTCTCTTGTACCTTGTGTTGATGTTTCTCTCTCCCCCTTCCTTGATCCTCTCTCTTAAAAAAAAAAAAAAAAAAAAAAACCAAGGCAATAAAAAATGTGCTCTGGTGAGGATAAAAAAAATATGTTGTTTCAGTGCTCCTTCTGTAGTTTAGGTTTCTGATTTTAGTTATTATTCTGGTAATTTTTTACTACTTTATAGGGTTTCAGGTGTTTTTCAAAAAGTGTTTCAAGCCCTGGCCAATGTGACTCAGTTGATTGGAGCATCATCCCTTAAACCAAAGGGTCACAGGTTATGATTCCAGGTCAGGGCACATGCCTGGGTTGTGGGTTCTGTCCTGGTTGAGGCACATACAAGAGCCAGTGGATCAATATTTCTCCGCCCTCTTCCTAAAAATAATAAATATGTCTGTGGGTGAAGATAAAATACTGATAATAATATAATTTAAAATTTTATTCAAATTTCAGGAAGAATATTTATATAAATAATACTGTTTATCATATTAACATAATTAGGACTTGTATATATCAATTTGAAGTCATCTCTTCCATTGGAAAGTATGCAGTATATATGTATGTGTAAATCTAACTTATAAATTTTAAACTTCCACATACTTTGTGCATATATTGTTGTAAAACATCATTTACTTAATGGACTATGACTTTATTGGGGCTAATTAAATATCTTAGTCATCTTTTTAACAACTCAGAGTAGTTGGACATTTATATAGAAGGGGAGTAAAATACAGGTCTTAGCCCTTCACAGAAAAATTAACTTAAAATAGATAATGTAAAATGCAACACTATAAACTTCTAAGAGAAAACATAGGAGAAAGTCCACATGACCTCGTCCTTATTAGTGGGGAGATTTTTAGTTATGACCAGTAGAGCGTGTAATTCAGTAAGTCCAAAATTGGCACATTGGACTTACTGAAAATAAAAGTTTTCTACTCTGTAAAAGACACTTAAAAAAAGGAAAAGACGTGTCACAACCTGGGATAAAATACTTGCAAAATACATATATGATAATGGACTGAATTTAGAATATACTAAGAAATCTTTAAAACTCAAAAAAAAAAGTAACTCAGTAAAAAACTGGGCAAGGAATCTAAACAGACACCTACCAAAGAAGGCATAGAGATGGTAAATAAGCTTATGAAAAGATGCCCAACATTATTCGTCATTAGGTCATTACAAATTAAATAATACGATTTCACTATATGGCTATTAAAAAGACTAAGATCCAGAACAGTGACAATACCAATTACCGCCAAGAATGTGAAGCCACTGGAATTTCATTGTTGGTGGGAATTCAAAATGGAATAGCCACTTTGCAAGACAGCCTGACAGTTTCTTACAGAGATAAATATAACCTTACTGTAAAAATCCACCAATCACATGGTCTTAGGTATTTACCCAGCTAATTTGAAACTTGATTTTCACATAAAAACCTACATGTAATTAATTGCCCCACACTGGAAGCAACAAAGATGTTCTTCAGTAGATGAAATGGATAAACAGTGTTATATCAATACACTGGAATACCATTTGGTGATAAGAAAGAATATCTCTCATGCCACATGAAAGTATAGATTAATCTTAGATGGGTATTGCTGAATGAAAGGAAAGAAGCTATTCTGAAAAGCCAACATACCATATGATTTCAGTTTCTATGACATTCTGGAAAAGGCTAACTGTAGAGATAGCAAATATATCAATATTTGCCAGGTTTTGGAGAGGAAGAAGGGTTGAATAGGTGAATCATGGGGAATTTGGGTGGTGATGCTATTCTACATGACACTGTAATGTTGGAAACATGATCCTATGCATTTTTAAAAACCTATAGAATTTTAAAGCACAAAGAATACACATTTATACATGCAAATTCTTATTTTAAAAAATCACTTATAAGATCATCCCAGGATGAATGCAGACTGTTAGGGAAAAAAAATTACCTATACTAAGAGTACATGAAATAGCATATCACCGAAGGGGTTTAGGGAATAGGTGCTTTTCAAAGTAATTGAAGAAATGAATGGAGATTATGAGAGTAAAGGCAAAAAACCAAACAAAACCAAAAAGCTATATAAGCACTGTGCTCTAGTTGGCAAGGTTGTTTCCCATTGGAAGTATGGGTTACCAGTTCTGAAATCACTAGATGTGTGTATGCTGGAGTTAAAAAAATTAAATAAGTAGTTGGTTGATTTTTCACTGTTGTACAAATAGCAATTTATGGATAAGAAAGGGTAGTTGCTAGAATAATTCATGTTAATAGGGTATTTGGAGACATTTGTGTAATTTATAAGCTCAAGAGACACATGGCTACATACAGATATATTTATAAATATTTGTGTACACACTAGTACACACAGACATATTTTTTCTTTGTTCTGTTCGAGAAGGAGGCCTAAAATAAGTGACATTTCCCTAACAATGAACCAGGAGCAAGAAGTACAGCTAGCACCTAGATCTTAGTTTTCAATTCCATTCTCCCATAAAAGAAATCAGTGCTCGATGAATAAATGTCAAACTCTAGTAATGGGATAGAATTTACAAGGTGAGCCTGGAACATTTCATAGTATCAGAAAGTAAACAAGTACTTAAGGAAAACAAAACAACATGAAAGTGTATTAGAAGGACACAGGAGCCCACTGAAAGAGCCTTCAGTGGCCAAAGTTGGAAAAATTCGAGCAATAAAATAAATATCAAAAAATTGGATTATAACTCAAAATGTAAAATATTCATGAGTTCATAATGATATAAATATTTGAATAATGTAACAAATGGGTAAGAATATACAAATGTTTTCAAGTAGAATTCAAAATACTTTATGTAAATACCTACATAAAGCTTAAGGAAATGGAGCATAACTCCCTAGCCCTTAAATATTGGGTGTACAGTATTGAAAAGAGGAAAAGTATGATTTGTAACAGTAGAGAAACCTGAAAAATACTACCTCATCTAGATGATCATGATTAACAGTCAGTAGTGATTAGTCATATTGTTAATTAGCATATGATGAGAATGGCACTTTCCTTCATCATCTCTGGAAAACCTATAAACCAGATCTAACCACAAGAAAACAGCTCCCAAACTCAAATTGAAAGACATTCTATAAAACACCTTACCGTTGCTCAATGAAAGCATCATGATCATCAAAAAACATAGTCTAAGAAAGTGTCACAGTATAGAAGAGCTTAAAGAGGCATGACAACTTAACCACTTTTTGTGGTATTCTGAATGAAATCGTGGGACAGAAAAGGACATTAGGTAAAAAAATGAGAAAATCTGAATGAAGTAAGACTTCTACAGTATTTAAATAATGGTATCGGGGTGGAGGAAGGTGGTCAAAAGGTACAAATTTCTGGTTATAAGATTCGTAATTACTAGTGATGTGTAAAGTAAAACATGATAACTATAGTTAAGACTGCTGCTGTACAATATATAGCAGCAATTTTCACCTGGTGTGCTGCTGCAAGAATATTTTAAATGTGAAATCCCTGACTATTTAGTCAGGGGCACTGCCTAATTTTTTCTTAGAGTGTCAAATAAAAACAAATGACAAGCCAACACAACAATAGCTATTTGATGTGAATAAATCAAAATGATACTGATTTTTTTGTCAGATCAGCAAAAAATATATTTGGGTGTGCTTCAGAATTTTTGTAATTTGTGTGTGCCATGAGGTAAAAAAGGTGAAAACCCCTGAAACATGGAAGAAGTTATTAACATAGATTCTAAGATTTCTCATCACAAGGAAAATTTTGTTTCTTTTTAATGAGTATAAATAAGGTTGTGGATGTTAACTAAATGTATTGTGGTAATCGTTTCATAATATATGTAAAAATAGAACCATTATCTGTACACCTTAAACAGTGATTATGTGAATTATTTCTCACTAACTCTTGGGGCAAATAATAACATTATCAATATTGGCTCATTAGATGTGACAGTTGTACCATACTAATGTGAGATATTAAGGATAAGAGAAACTAATTGTGTTATAGATGTTAACCTATGTACTGTGTAACTTTCCTATCAGTCTCAAACTTCTTTTAAAAAGTTATTTTAAAAAATACTGGAGAATTCTGTTTAAGGAAAATTCTTTGAGATTATTTTATTAAGCCGAAGCTTAATAGCAGTTTGCTTTTTTTTGTTTCCCCTGTCCTTTAATTACCTACATAGAAAGTTTACTAAAATGGGAAAAGAGGTACTCTAGACAAAAGATGAGTTGAGAATGTTAGTGGCACATTAAAAAAATTGTAAGAGGACTTCATGAAAGTATACTTGAGATTATTTAGGACCTTCAAGTGACTGGCATAGCTTTGAAGCACTGGTTAAAAGAACAGGACTTGGTCATTTGTACTCAGTTTAACAGGAAACTTTCAAATAACCCTAAATAATATTTAAGTCCTAAAATTATCTTACATATACATACATACATACATATACATAGAGTGCATGTATGTATGTATGTATGTATCTGGAGTCAAATACGTAGTGTTGGCTATAAATAAGATACGTTATAAATAAATATTTCTACTCTGTAATTTATGCATCCCTGTAATGTTATGAGCAAGTTTCCTTGTGCTTTTTTCTTTGCCACTTAGAGATGAAACCAGGCTCTTTTTAAACGATGCCATTTCACTCATGGCTTAATTTGTTAGCAAGGAAAAGAATTTAGCCTTTACTGCTCTCCATTACCCTGTTCAGAGTCTTGGCTTTTCCATGCTGTGAAGGGTAAGTCTTTTCTAGAACTATTATTTTACATCACCACTTTATCTCTCCTTTCAATTCCCTGAGACCAAAAATCTTCAGCCAGTATTTTTCCTCTAATGTGTCACTTTAACCTTTTTCAGTTCTCAAATTCCTTTAATAGTGTTCTGAAATATTTAGGTCTTTCTCTACAAAAATACATAGATCTAAGTTTTCATAGAGCTTCTAAAGGTTCATTGGTACTTAAGAATCTATGCAACAGATAAAGAAGCCCAGCCTGGTTTGAATCATCTTAATATTAGAAATAGAACTCAAATAGATTTGTTTTCCTCATTAGTCTCTGATTCTTGTCTTATGTGAACAGCATTAGCACCGATGAGGTTATTTTAATAGTGTTGATTTGATAAAAATAATCTGAAAGTTTATATAGCTCTAGGACAACAACTGTACTTGCTCTTGGCTCTGGGCTAGCCTAGCATGGCCCAACTAACTACAAAATTTGAAATTCTTTAGTTAGTAAGTTTTTCTCTTTTTGTTATGGATGATGTGTACCCTCTGCAGTCTTGAAAGACTAGTTATTTGGTGTTCGCATGATGTGAAAATAGGAGATTTCCTTTTGAGCATTCAGTTTGATGTTTCATTTGCCTTTTGTATTTAGAGGCAGACATCTACAGCATTCTCAACCTATATGCAATTTTGCTTTCTACTGTTGTCGATTACCCATGGTCCAAAATTATTAAATTGAAAATTCCAGACATAAGTAATTGATGTTTGTTTGTTTATTCATTTATTTAAACAATTGATAAGTTTTAAATTTGTGCAACATTCTAAGTAGCATGGTGGAATCTCAGTGCCATCCTATTCCATTTGCCCAGCATGTGAATCATCCCTTTGCCCAGTGTATTTACACTGTATACCCTACCCACCTGTTGGTCACTTAGTAGTAGCTTTCTGGGTTGTCAGGCCTACTGTCTCTGTATCACATTCTTGTTTTCAAGTAGCCCTTATTTTACTTGATAATGGCCCAAAAGCACAAGAGTAGTGATACTGGCAATTTGAATACACCAAAATGAAGCCGTAAAGTGATTCCTTTAAGTGAAAAGGTGAGTATAGTACAGTAAGATATTTTGAAAGTGACCATATTTACATAACTTTGATTGTAGTGTATTTTTATAATTGTTCTATTTTAAGTTATTGTTGGTAATCTCTTACTGTGCCTAATTTATAAATTAAACTATCATATATATATATATGTATGTGTGTGTATGTGGTGTGAGAAAGCGTAGTATATTTAGGGTTCAGTACTATCTACAGTTTCAGTCATCCACTGGCAGGTCTTTGAACATATTCATATTCCCCGTGGATAAAGAGGTTACAAGGAATGATACCAAGTGCAGGCTGCCATCTAGAGACAGATTCATCACTGGAGATGCAATCACAGTAATTTCTATTTATAAGACATTTTAAAAGATCCACATGTTTTTTAGTGTATATCCTTTTTTTTAAACAATAATCTGTGAGGTAATTTTCTTCCATTTTTGAGTGTACTACCTAGACAAACTATACACCCAAAGATATATTTTGTTAATCTTTATATTAAAACACTTTTTAAATTTATTGATGTTAGAAAGAGGAACGTGGGAGAGAGAGAAAGAAATGTCGATTTGTTGTTCCATTCATTTATGCATTCATTGGTTGCTTTCTTGTATGTGCCTAACCGGAGATTGAACCTGCAACGTGAGTGTAGCAGGACCACCTTCTAACCAAATGAGCTACCCTGGCAGGGCTTATTAAGCTTTAAATGCTTATCAAAAGTTAACCAAAGAGTTTGTCTCTCTGTGTTTCCCCCCACACCTTCTCCTCTTGTCTTGAGAAAAACGTAGTCAGTGCAATCCTAGGTAACTGTTAAGTCCCATGTTTCTGATAATGCAGATGTTTCTTTAGTGAATCCACAGTTTTAATAGCATCAGCCTTTTCTCTCCTTTCCTAATTCATATTTTCTCCACTAATTTATCCATATTTATTTTCAGACCTCCTCCATTTTAAGTTGGTTTACAAGCTGTCATCTATTGCATTAAGTAAAAAATAAAAAAGAAAAGAAGAAAAACAAAAGTGAGACTTCCTAAAACTTTCCTTGTCATTAGCTTGGTTTATCTCTGGTCCATCACCAGATTAAGTTTTAATAAGATTCTATAATCCACTCTTTAAAAGAAAATGTATTTGAAAGAAAAACTTTCACACATGGAAGAGTTATTTAGAAATCATCTATTTAGAAGGCTCTCTGCTAACTTCTCTTAGGCAGGGTACTTGATCCACACCTAGGTTCAGTAATTTTGAGTAAGCCAGCATGTTACATTAAGGTATAAAAGCTATAAACTTAAAAGGACCTTTTGTTATGTTTCGATGAATTGTTTTCCTGCTAAGTCAAGTTATGTCTGCCATCAGTTTTCTCTTCTACCTGTTTCTTTTGTCTAGTAGGAAGAATACAAAGAAGGCTAGAGTTCCTGCTCTAGCTTCGGCATAGAATAGAGGGGTAGAATTGAAAATAATCAGGATAAAATGAGATAATTCTCTAAGCCATGGATGGGTTCATACATATAGGGTAAGACAGTTTTCTGGTTCCCATTTGGCTTTTCTGAAAAGTACTTATTTATTCCCTTTAGTCATCTGTGGTGGGAGACGGGGATTCTAGGCATTTTGGACAGGGATACTTAGTGCTATTTTATCTCATCATCTTTATAGTACTGGGTGGTGAGAAAACTGCTGGAATGGTTCCGGAATATTAAGAGGTGATTGGTCTTATTCCCAAAACAGTATTAACTTTGCAACATGTAGTTAGGAATCTGGCTTCCCATAGAACTCAACCAAAGAACTAGAGCTTTTAGCTTGCCTGCAAAATGTGCAGAATACTTACCAAAAAAAAAAAAAAAAAACCTCAAATTAGGAGAACCTTATACTAACAAAGCATCTCATATGATAGGTGCAATTCTAAATACTTTGCATTTGTTGTCGCATTTATTTCTCACATCATCCTTAGTAATTTTTTAAGATTTTTTGAATGCCTGTTAATTAAAGTGCTATACCCCCATTTTCAAGATGAGAAATTTGAATTTTATACAGTACAGTTGACTTTTCTAGTACCGCATAGCTTAGTAGCTGATGTAGTTGAGATTTAAACTCTAATTCAAAAGACTTTTAAACCACTGTAGGATGGTTAAGGGTTCTGCTGCTGTGTGTTGTGATTGCTGTAAACACATTTACAGTCTATATTTTCTAGTATATTGCCAATTATGCAAGTACGTATGCTGCAGCGCTATTTTCATACTGCTTTTCGGTTTCATCTTTTGTGCCCTATAATAGCTATTAAGAAAAACATAAAATTTTACATTTCTTGCAAGCTTACGCTGAGCATTCTTATGCCTGCCCTCTAATGAGCACATATTGATAGTGGCTACACAAATGCTCTGTAGGCAAGGTTGCAGAGCAAACTGTCTTTCAGTTTAGTTTTTAACATTTTATTTTTTATTTGAAATGCATTCATTATTTTTTGAATAATATATTCACGTAGTTCAAGTTTCAGAAAATGCAAAGGGTATGCAATATATTCTCTTTGTACATCCCTAAACCATACATTTTTCATTACCAGAGGCAACCAGTTTTGCTGGATATTTGTATGTCTTTCCAGAAATATTTTAATGCATCTGTAGTCAAATATGTACACATACACATCCTGTTTGTTTTAACTAGAATAGATAGGGTATTACTAAGGAGAGGCTATCTAGTCTGATGTAACAATTGGGAGATAATTGGTATAAGGAAGCAGTTTTAGTAGAGTTGTGGAACCCAACTGGAGAAGAATGAACAGTTGAAATATAAATAGGCTGATCTTTAAAATAATCATTAAGGGAAGAGAAGGATTTTCTCTCCAAAAAAATCTCATCAACCTTTAGTTCATTTCAAAATCATTGCTTTAAATATCTGATTTTATTAGTAATTTTTACTTGTATATAGTACTCACCTTAAAGATACTAAGTATGTGGTTTTTGAAAATATTTTTAAATTCTAGTTACTTGGTTTTTTGTTTGTTTTTGCTTTTCACTTTGTAACATTAAATAAATGCAGCAAATTAGTCCTTTTTTATGAATATTGCTAATTCATTGAAATAGTTAAGACTCCACTTTATATAACAACTGTTGTATTAGTCATGGAAATAGAGTAGAACATTATTTGCACTGGAAATATTTTAATAATGATATATGTAATTTACTATTAAATAGTAATTAGTGTTTTCCTTTTTCTTGTTATTTTTTATAAGATGAATGACTTAACTCATTTAATCAAAACAGTTCTATTTAAGATTTTCCTCTTCATCAGACATACTACTTATTGAAATATGTAGAAACCGAGCTGATCCTTATTCATCAATCATAGATACAATTAAATATAATGAAATCAATTTGAGAGTCTTCCAAATGAATATTGTATACATATTTTCTGACATCACCTGACAATTACCCTTTGCCCACAATTCCTTTCTGCTTCAGAAGAGACCTCCTTCCTTCAGAATTTGGTGTCCCAAATTCTGAAAAAAAAAGTTTTCTCTTTTTTATTTTTTATTTTTTATTGAATTCGTTGGAAGTGACATTGGTTAATAACTTTTCCTTGTTTTTTTAAAATCAACTTGACCAAGATAAAATTTTCATACTTTAAAATTCACATATTTTAAGTGTTACAGATTGATGACTTTGACAAATGTATACAACCAGTATATAACACTACAGTCAAAATACATTGCCATTTCTGCTCTGACTGGCACAGCTCAATTGGTTGAGTGCCATTCCACAAAGCAAAACATCACTGGTTTGATTCCCCATCAGGGCACGTGCTTGGTTTGTGGGCACAGTCCCTAGTTTGGTGCATGTAAGAGGCAACTGATCAATGTTTCTATCTCACATTGATGTTTGTCTTCCCTCTTTTCTTCCTCCCTTCCCTCTCTAAAAATAAACTATATATATATATATATATATATATATATATATATATATATCCATTTCCCAAGGACTATTTCATTCCATGTTTAACAACTTAAAGGATCTAATTGTACTTCTGATTGTTTAGTACTCATGAATATAATTTTACTTTCTAAGAGTGAGTACCTTGAGGCTCTGGCTGGTAGCACAGTGGATAAGGTGTGGGCCTGCACACTCAAAAGTCTCTGGTTCAGTTCCCCAGCCAGGGCACATAACCAGGTTGCAAGCCAGGTCTCCAGCCAGGCCTGTAGCTGGAGGCAGGTGAAAGGCAACCATAAATGGATGTTTTTCTCCCTCTCTGCCTCTCTCCCTTCCTCTCTGGAAATAATAAATAAAATTAAAAAAAAAAAAAAGAAGAGTGAGTACCTTGAAACAACCCCTGAAATCTCAAGTTTGTTTGTTTGTTTTTAAATCTATGGGAGTCCATTCCAGATTGACAAAATAGTTCATGACCCAGGCAGAGTTAAATACAGTTGACCCTTCAACAACACAGGTTTGAAATTCACAGGTCTGTTAATATGTAGATGTTTTTCCCCAATAAATGCATAGTTAGCGCTCTGTATCCCAGGGCTTTATATCTGCAAATTCACCCAACTGAAAATTGAAAACAGTATATTTAATCTGCTTTTGGGAATTGGATGATCCTAGAACCAATACTGCATGAATTCCAAGGGGTACCTGTAAGTTATATATTTGAAGAGTCAAATATTATACATAGATTTTTATCTATGGCCCCCAAACCCACGCATTGTTCAAGGATCAAGTATACTGTTAAACAAACTTGTTTGAGTGATTTTAAGAATGTCTGACACAAAGTAATTTTTACTTGAGGTAATTTATAATTAGTAATTAAATATTTTTTCTCTTTATTTAGTTTTTAAGAATCATCTGAAAATTTTTACTTGAGGTAATTTATAATTAGTAATTAAATATTTTTTCTCTTTATTTAATTTTTAAGAATCATCTGAAAATAAAGGCTATATTACAGGGTATAAACAGCCTGTCTTCAGTACTGTTGAATACTGTCTATAACACTATGGTTAGCTTACAATTAAATCACAATATAAATGTTTCTCATTTTGTTTTAAAAATTACCTGTTGTGGAGGAACTCTTTAATAATTTTTTTTTCACCCAAACCACCCATTCTAGACTCTCTTATCCATACAGCTGGATATAGGGAATACCTGTTGGTGGTACTTAATCCCGCATCCTGAAAATGAGAGTTACACCAGGGTTGGGCAAAAGTAGGTTTACAATTGTGAGTACTTGAAATAGAGAGCTTCTTTTTGTATTCTTATTCTTATTATTTTTATTTCATATGAACAACTGTAAACCTACTTTTGCCCCACTCTGTATATCAAGTAATTAAAACATGCTTTATAATGGTTTTTATTTAAAGAGGGTAGATAGCATTTTTCTCATTTTTACAGATTAGTAAAAATTGAGCTGAGTGTTCCATTGTAGTTTTTCTTGTGCCTCTGAATTAAGACCGTATTTTGATAACTTTGTGGCTGTTTAGTTCCATGTTCTTTCCTGTTAGGCTACATGTACATTTCATGAATTGCAGCTGGTAATCATTGACCAGGAACCTGATAGAGGTTATAAAGTAATTATTTTCTTACTGATTAATTGCATTTTTAACTTGCATGTTTTACATTTATACATTTGAAATTGAGCCTCATGTAATCATTAGGCCAAGGTTCTCTGTCTTCAAAGTTGACTTAACTTATACTAATTTTTAACCCAAGATTTTGGTATATATCACTCATAATTATTATAAGAATAATAATATTTACATAAAAATAAAGTTATGAAAAATGAAATGAAAAGTAGAAGTTATTGAGCAACTTTTCATGTTCGAAGAAAACAGTTTAACTGAAGTGTGTTATTAGGTTAAGGGACATTTCATTTTAATTTATAGAAGAATATTCTGATGATACAGAGTATCAGAAAGAGACACAAAAGGAGGTAACACTCTATAGTTGGATGTTTTACAAACTAAAGCAGTCACCTATATGTCTGAATAGCACCAGTATATATCTAAGTCAATTTTTAGGTCTCTTTCTACAAAATATTGTTTCATGTATTTGTCTTTTCCTTTCCCAATAGTTCTCTCAATAATTTTCCTTATACTTATCTAATTTACAGAATATTCAGTTTTTTATAAAAGAACTTGGAAGTTCTTAAACATTCTTTTGAATAGATAGTTTAGTCGAGGAAGTAAGTTAAACCCAAGCATACAAAACTTTCCAAAGAATTGTCAGATAAAATTTAATGTTTAGCATGGAATACAAAAAGATTAACTGTAAAATATGTTGTTCCACAGGTACTGTGAGAATAGAGATGTTTCGAAATATGCAGAATGCAGAAATCATCAGAAAAATGACTGAAGAATTTGATGAGGTATAGCATTTCATTGTTTATAAAAATGGACTACTGATACTTTAAAGTGGTGAATATTTTATTTTAAGTTTTGTTTTGGCTTAGTGTTTAATATAAGACATACTAGTTTCTTATGTATATGATAATCCAAGCTACGTTTCCAAAACTAATGATGTCTGAGGATCTTATTAATTTCATGAAGGTACCATTAAATGATGACTGATAAAGAAAGGAAAATCAGTTGTATGAAATAGCAGTTCATTCTTGACATTCATTCCTGAAGACCACGTAAAATTCCTGAATTTATAAATGCATGTCCAACAGTTTAATATTCTGTGGAAGGCTAATTCTATTTAATGTTTTAAAGAAAAATAGAATTTATAGGCCAAATAAATGGGAAAAGATTTTTATATTACACCTTAGATGTTGTCACAGAGCAAGATCTTTTTAAGGCTCTTAAAAACTCTCATTGGGAAAAAAACGTGCTTAACTTTAATTAATTCCCAAAATTATTTTATATGGACTTTAACCATCAACTACTCCTTGTGTGTGCCTGTGCACGTATGCAATACCTAGGCATCTATTAGGGACATGCTAAGAATACTATGTTTTCTTTGCTAGCCTTCACAACGTAATCATACAGAACTCATTTTCCTGCATTTTTTATTTTCACTGAAGTATTTTTTCAAGCAGTTTACACAGATTGTTGGAACACAGTTTTATTTCTGTATTGTATTTATAGTGAACTCAATTCATGCTTTAGGTAACTATTTCAATTTTGAACATTATACTTTTTGATGTAAGTAAGAATTATATTTTCTGGTAGATGTTCCTTTTTCTTGATTTCAACACGAACAAGAAATATTGTTTTTATTCTAGGTCCACTCTTTCAGTGGAGTAGACTCAGGCTTTTCTTTTTTCAGGCTTTTCCTTAATAGTAGTAATACAAATTTTTAATTTAAAAAAAAGTACTACTAACACATTCAAACACACATTGGACAATATATGTCTTTCTCATCAGGTGTTCTTTTTTTACTCTAGTAGCACATACCAAACATTTTCTTGTGCATATTTACAGAAATATTCTGTGTGTTTTAAACTGTTTAGTCACATTCCATGGGAGGTTGGAGAGACCTTACAATGATATATATATTTATTTATATGTGTGTGTGTGTGTGTGTATATATATATATATATATATATATATATATATATATCCATAATTGCCTGCTTTCACTTCCATAATAAAAAATAAACAAACAAACTGAAATTCCAAAGGACCTTCTTTGTAATTTAATTAGTGGCAAAACCTGGACTCGGCTAAGATGAGGCTGTTTAAAAGTTTTACTTATTTCGGAGCGCTGACTGGTGGCACAGTGCATAAGGCGCTGGCCTGTGAATCCAAAGGTCACCGGTTCAATTCTCAGCCAGGGCAACTTAACCAGGTTGCAAGCCAGGTCTCCAGTTAGATCCGTAGCTGGAGGCAGGTGAAAGGCAATCATACATTGATGTTTCTCTCCCTCTCTGCCTCTCCTCTTCCTCTCTCTCTGAAAAATAATAGAAGTTTTACTTATTTCTGTCTGTAAATATCTGTATATAGGGTGCAATCAGTTGGCAAAATTTTAGTGAAATAACATACCACAAAGGTGTTATATTTTGAAATAAATTTGTTCTTATATGTAAATACATACATGTAGTCATTATTTTTTTAATTGTTCAAAAAAGTCTCCATTTGCTGCAATAATAGACTCGATTCTGCTTTGGAATCTTGAGCACACTTTAATTAAGTTTTCTTTATCTGTGGACATCATCATGTTTTTAATCTTAGTTTTAACAACCTCTTTATTGGAATGAAGTTGTTTATTGACTTCTCTCCCACAAATGCTGCACACATAATAGTATAAAGGATTTGCATGTGGTGAACTAGGCGGCCAGATTTCCTTTGACCAGAATTTAGGAACATTGACACTGAGAAATTCTCACACCTTTTTGGCATTATGTGCTAGTGTATCATCTTGTTGCAAGATCAGATGATTTACATTTGCAACTTCTTTCATCCATGGTACAACTACTTCTCTCAAAACATCAAGGTGAACATCCTGGATCTTCATTGATGATCTCCTGGATTCTGTGTATAATACCTGGATTTGTGCCATTCCTGCATACCTTATGCATTTTCCTTGTTGGTGTGGCGACATCAGAATCAGCATCATACACCTTCTTCACATTGTCAACTGTATGTAAAGGGATGTTAATGAAGTCCATAATTTCCTTAGCAGTTGGCCCTACACGCAGTTCAGAAATTATGGTTGCTCTAACATTGTATTCCTTCAACATGGTGGTTGCTCTCAGAATTTAATACTTTGTATCTGAAACAGTGATGTTAAATTATAACCTTAGAAACATAGTTTTTCAAAAATAATAAGCACGTGAAATAAGAAGATGCAAAGTTATTGCCAACTGATTGTGTGTACCCTGTTTATTTCTGGTAATATATTAGTGTTCTTGATTTTAGGGGCCTTGCCTAGATTATTTTGGGGTATAGGATGTAATATAAGGTATATACACAGTATTAATTTTATAATAAACTACATTCTGAAATAATTCTGTGGCATCATTTTTCCTAAAAAACTTTTTATTGTTATTTCATGAATTTATACATGGCAAGTAGAAGATAACAAAGCCAAATTAAGGTAAAAGTGGCAGATAACTAGCTACTGAATTACCATGCTGGGCTTGAATTATAGGTGATTTAAACATATTTAAAACTAGTATGCATCTTTGACCTTCAGGGTACTAACACATGTAATGGTTATTAAGAGTTTAAGACATTAGTTCCTACACATTAACATCACCTAAATATACTTATTTAATTTAAAAAATTTTATATTCCGTTATTTTGTACAATTTCTAGTGTATAGCATGGTGGTTAGATAATCATATACTTTACAAAATGTTCCCCTTGATATTTCTAGCACCCAGCTGGGGCCATACATAATTACTATAGTATTATTAATTATACGCCCCATGCTGTACTTTACTTCCTCAGGACTATATTGTAACTACGTATCTGTACTTCTTAATCCCTTCCCCTTTTTTTTACCACTTCTCCAAACCCTCTAGCAACCATCATTTCTCTGTATCTATGAGTCTGTTTCTGTTTTGTTTATTCATATTAGTCTTTAGATTTCACTTAGCATAATACCCAGTAGGTCCATTCATGTTGTTGTAAATGGTAAGATTTCATTCTTTTTTATGGCTAAGAAATACTTCATTGTATATATGCATCAAGGCTTTTTTTTTTTTCTCCCAATGTGTGGTTGCCTTTCACCTGCCCCCAACCACAGAGCTGACTGGAGACCTGGCTTGCAACCTGGTTATGTGCCCTGCCTGGGGAATCGAACCAGTGATCTTTGGGTTCGCAGACCTGCGCCTTATGCACTGTGCTACCAGCCAGTGCTCAAGGCTTTTTTATCCACTCTTTTGTTGATGGGCACTTGGGTTGTTTCTATACCTTGGTGAATATGCTCCCTCGTTTAGTGGGTTCTCTTTTCATTTTGTTGATGGTTTCCTTTGCTGTGCAAAACCTTTTAGTTTAATGTAGTCCCATTTGTTTATTTTTTTGTTTGTTTGTTTCCCTTGCCTGAGGAGCTATACCACACCAAAAAAAGTGACAAAAGACAAATACCTGAGTTTTTACTGCCTAGGATTTTAATGGCATCAAGCCTTGCATTTAAGTCCTTAATCCAATTTGAATATATTCCTATGTAAGGAGTAAGTAGATGTTCCAGCGTCTTTCTTTCTTTCTTTTAGTTGTTTTTGGGATTTTTTTTTTTTTTTTGCACATATCTGTCCAATTTCCCCAACACCATTTATTGAATAGACTTACTTTACCAACCCATTGTTTGTTCTTGCCTCCTTTATCATATAATAATTGACCATATAGTTGTGGGTTTATTTCTGGACTCTGTTCTGTTTTATTGACCTATATATCTGTTTTTATGCCAGTGCCATTCTGTTGTGATTACTATGGCCTTGATATCAGGGAGCACAATTCCACCAATTGTTTTTTCTTAGGACTGCCATGGCTATTTAGGGGTCTTTTGCGGTTCCATGTAAATTTTTGGATTTTTTTGTTGTAGTTCTATGAAATATACTATTGGTATTTTGATAGCAATCACATTGAGTATATATAGAGTGCTTTGGATAATATAGACATTTTTAAAATGTTAACATTTCCTATCCATGAGCAATGTATATGCTTTTACTTACACGTATCTTCAATAATTTTTTTGAGTGTCTTACAATTTTTGAGTACAGGTCTTTTACCACCTAGATTGATTTTTTAAAATATTTTATTTATTTTTAGAGAGATTGGAAGGGGTAGAGAAAGATAGGGAGAGAAACATCAATGGGTGGTTGCCTCTCATGTGCTCCTAACGCAGGACCTGACCTGCAACCCAGGCATGTGCCCTGACCAGGAATCAAACTAGCAACCCTTTGGTTCTCAGGCCAGCACTCAATCCACTGAGCCACACCAGCCAGGGCATAGATCAAATTTTTTCTTATTGTTGTATTTATTTTATTTTTTGTATTTTTTCATTACCACTTATTTTTCCCTAAACCCTGTTCCACCTGTACTTATGCCCCACCCCCCACCAATCACCACACTGTTAGCCATGTCCATAAAGTTCTCTCTCTCTCTCTCTCTTTTTTTTTGCCGGATCCCTTGACTTCCCTTAGGGACTGTTTCCTTAATTTCATTTTAAATAGTTTATTGTTGGTGTGTAAATATATAATCAATTTCTGGATTTTTTTTTTTTTTTTTTTTTACTACTACTTTGCTAAAAATTTTTTTTTTTTTTAAGATTTTATTTATTATTTCCAGAGAGAGGGGAAGGGGAAGAGGCAGAGAGGGAGAGAAGAATCAATGTATGGTTGCCTTTCACCTGCCTCCAGCCACAGACCTGGCTGGAAACCTGGCTTGCAACCTGATTGTGTGCCCTGGCTGGGGAATCAAACCAGCGACCTTTGGGTTTGCAGGCTGGCACCTTATCCACTGTGCTACCAGCCAGGGCCTACTTTGCTAAATTTATCAGTTTCAGTACTTTCTTGGTGGAATCTTTAGGGTTCTCTATATCCAGTCTCATGGAATGTGCAAATGACAGTTCTACTTTTTCCAATTTGGACACCGTTTATTTCACATAATAATAGCTTAGTGATGATGAACCCCATTAGCTTTACCTTGTCATGGAAGCACTTTGTCTGCATTTCTATGATGAATGATAGCTTTCCTGGCTAGAATAATCTTGGTTGTAGGTCCTTGCTTTTCATCACTTTGAATACTTCTTACCAAGCCCTTAGGAGCCTGCAAAGTTTCTTTTGAGAAATCAGCTTATAGTCTTATAGGAACCCCTTTGTAGGTAACTCTCTTTTTTTTTCTCTTGCTGCTTTTAAGATTCTTTATCTTTAACCTTTGTTGTTTGAATTATGATATGGTGTGTCTTTGTGTGGTCCTCCTTGGGTCTAGCTTGTTTATGACTCTCTGCTTCCTGGACTTGTGTGTCTATTTCTGTCATCAAGTTTGGGAAGTTTTTATTCATTGTTGTTTCAAATATGTTTTTAATTTCTTGCTTTTCCTCTTCTCCTTCTGGCACTTCTGTGCTTCAGATACTGGTATGTTTAAAGTTGCTCCAGTGGCTCCTAAGCCTGTCCTCATTTTTTTCAATTCTTGTTTTCTCCTTTTGTATTGGCTGTTTATTATTTCATATGTTCCAAATCATTGATTTGAATCCCAGTTCCCTCTCTTCACTCTTAGTTTTGCATGGACTTTTTTTCATTTCATGGAGCCTAGCCTCCCTGTCTTCACTTCTGCATTTGCTATATTTAAGCATATCTGTCAAATCTGTGAGCATGTTAATCACCAGGGTTTTGAACTTGGCATCTGTTAAGTTGGCTATCTACTAATCATTCGGTTCTCCCACTGGTACCTTGATCTGCTCCCTCTTTTAGACCATACTTTTCTGTCTCCTACATTTGCCTCTGTGTCTTAGGTAGTTCTGTCATACCTATTACTTTGTAAGGCGCAGAGCCTTAGGAATTTGTTAATGTGAGGCGAGCCGTTTCACCATGTTGTGTTGATGTGTGTGTGTGGGGGGAAGTGTCTTAGTAGAGACAATGCCTCTTGCCCATTGAGACCGGCAGATTCTTCCTCCACCTCAACCCCCACTGGTTTTCAGAGTTAGAAGCTAACCCAGCACTAGAACCACAGGCTGTGCAGTCTGGCACTGAGATCACTTCCCAAGTTTAAATGTATGATTGAGAGCCCTGGCTGGTGGCACAATGGATAAGGTGCCAGCCTGCGAACCCAAAGGTCACTGGTCAATTTCCCAGCCAGGGCACATAACCAGGTTGCAAGCCAGGTCTCCAGCCAGGTTAATGGCTGGAGGCAGGTGAAAAACAACAATATACTGGTGTCTCTCTCTCTCTCTGCCTCACTCCCTTCCCCTCTCCCTGGAAATAATAAATAATTTTTTTTTTTTTTTAATGTATGATTGAGCTTTTTCCTGAGGCCTCAGTGCTCATGCCACCACCACAGCTGCTGGCTTTATTTCTCCCAGCATTGGAACTATGTATGGGCCATGTAGTCTGGTCCCTAGCTTGCCTCCCTGGTATGACTGCAGTTTTCCCCCTGTGACCTCAGCTCTGGTGCTGCTGCTGCCATTTCTCCTCTCATATTTCATCCCTCCTACCTGTCTGAATGTTTCTTTACTTTTTCATTTGTTGTACTTATGTGTAGTTTGATTTTCTGAATTTTTTGCATTTTTTAAAATTTAATTTTGAGGTAGATATAAATTTCTTCTGGCTATGAGGGAGATGTAGGATATCTACCTATGCCTCCATCTTGGCTGAAAGTCTCTTTCCTTTATTAGTTGTTTTTTGTTTGTTTTTGGTTTTTGGTTTTTGGTTTTTTGTGTGTCCTCTTTTTTCTTGAGTCTAAAGGTTTATCAATCTTGATTATTGGGTTAGCCAAAAACTCCATTACATTTTTCTGTAGTGCTTAGTTTTCTTTTAACTTCATTCAAAACAATTTGGTTAAATTGTATTATGGCAGCTGTCATGTATCAGTGTGCTTTTTAAAAAACATCAAAATTGGTGAATTTGTATGCAGCAATTTTAATACTGAGGATGGAAGAATATACACTGCGTTTTTGACATATTCTCTTAACCTTTCAAGAAAGGTTAAAATGCCACTAAAACAAAAAACATGATTTGTGCAGTGTATGGAGAAGGCACAGTGACTGATAAAATGTGTTAAAATTGCTTTGTAGAATTTCTTGGTACTGTTTACATTTTAGCAAGATACTTCTTTGCTGTGGAGCTATCTTATTTACTGCAAGATATTTAGCAGTAGTACCCCTGGCCTCTACATGCTAGAAGACAATAGTGGGAGATAGCTGACGTACTCAGAATATCCAAATCAATAAAGATATTTGTGAAAATGAAAAATGGGCCTTTTACTTCATGGGAAAAGGCATATGGACTTTTTGTCAACCCAATATATTTTCAAAGATCCAGTTCCTGGTTTCATTGATTTTTTTATATTGTTTTTTAAAGACTTTAGTTTGTTTATCTTTGCCCTGATCTTTATGGTTTCTTTTTCTCACTTTGGACTTTGTTGTTCTTTTACTAGTTTCTTCAAGTGTAACTTTAGATTGTTTATTTGAGATTTTTCCTGCTTCTTGAGTTATGCCTATAACGCTATGAACTTCATCACCTAGGGATGTTTTAAAACTATGGCTGCCTAGCTCCCTCTCTCATCCCCTACATACTGAATTAATTTTTAAGGCATATACCTAGGCACAGGGATTTTTAAGAGCTCACCAGGTAATTTTTATTTTTTGATTTATTTTTCTTTCTTAGAGATTTTATTCATTCATTTTCAGAAAGCGAAGAAGGGAGGGAGAAAAAGGGAGAGAAACATCAATATGTGATTGCCTTTTGCATGCCCCCAACCAGGGACCTGGCCTGCAACCCAGGCATGTACCCTGACTGGGATCGAACCTGCGACCCTTTGGTTTGCAGGCCAGTGCTCAGTCAGTGAGGCACACCAGCCAGGGCAGTAATTTTAGTATATAACAGTTTGGGAATTTTTCTTCTAAGGACATAAAGAGAGAAAGCCAAATTGTAAGTTAGAAAAACATATAATATGAATTATATTAAACTAGAATAAGATGAAAACAAATGAATAAGCTATGAAAATGTACAAGAAGAGTAATTGTTTTTGTAAGATTTTTGAAATAATTAGAATGCGGTGAGGAAATCACTGAAACGAAATTCATCGTATAGTGAAGAAAATATTAGCCCTGGCTGGTGGAACAGTGGATAAGGAGCCAGCCTGTGAACCCAAAGGTCTCTGGTTCAATTCCCAGCCAGGGCACATGACTGTGTTGCAAGCCAGGTCTCCAGCCAGCTCTGTAGCTGGAGGCAGGTGAAAGGCAACCACACATTGATGTCTCTCTCCCTCTTTGCCCTTCTCCCTTTCCCCCTCTCTAAAAATCATAAATGAAAAAATTTTAAAAAATATTCCTGTGAATATTATCAAGTATTATGGGTATATTCAAGTAGTCAACTGTTAACCAAAACTGACAATGAGTTAAATGGAGTGAAACTTTTAAAAAGACACTTATATTCCTCAATATATTTTTCCCAACCTTGAAGATTACTGACCTAATAAAAGAAGACTAACAATTACCATTCTATTTTTTTCTGTTTGACAGTACAGTTAACAGTTATAATGTTATATTAATAGTACAATTCAGAGTTGATAGTGACTAGAATGTATTTATTTTAAAAGCAAAATAAATAAGCAGCCCTGGTTGGTGGCTCAGTGGATAGGCATCGACCTGTAAACCCAAAGGTTGCTGGTTCAATTCCCAGTCAGGGTACATAACTAGTTTGCAAGCCAGGTCTGTAGCTGGAGGCAGGTGAAAGGTAACCATACACTGATGTTTCTCTTTCTCTCTGCCTCCTTCCCTTCCACTCTCTCTAAAAATAATAAAATCTTTAAAAATATAAAAAATAAAATACAAGCACAATAATATGTTAGGTCTATCTTCCAGGGCTACTCATTTTATCTTCAATCACTTTATCAAGTATTACTCTTTCTGATACTTTATACACCCTGAAAAAAAATGCGTTTAAAGGCCTGCAGCCCTGGCTGCAAACTGAAAAATTGCTAGTTCCATTCCTAGTCAGGGTACATGCCAGGCCAGGTCCCCAGTTGCGGGTGTGGGAGAGGCAACTGATTAATGCATTCCTCACATTGATGTTTCTCTGCCTCTCTTTCTTACTCTCTTCCTCTCTTTAAAAAGTAAATAAATAGAAAATAAAAAATAATAAATACCAGCAATATTGTTGTTATATGCAATATTTATTTTTTTCTTCAACATACTCTGTAGGTTATTTAGTGTCTTGGAATCCGAGGGAGGTAAATTTTGGTAAATTCTATTTTGTGGCAATAATCTAAGAGATCTGATGACAAGAATCATTAGGTCCCAAGAACCTAGAACAATGTCTGATTCAACAGTGAATAACCATTGAAATTTTGTTAAATGAATGTATATAATATAACAAATTCAAGCAATGGCAAGATGAATTAGAAATACCTTAGATGTAAGGTATTTAAAGTTGGATTCAGTGGTCCTAGAGTATATTGTTGCCTGAAAAGTGTAGTGTAGCTTTAATAAGCTGTTTATAATGTTTGTTATTAGGTAACTTCTTAAAGCCCTACAAACCTGCTCACAACCAAAAATGTTTTATTATTGTAATAACAACCTCATTTAGAACTGTTAGTTTTCAGAGCAGTCTCTAGCTCCTCAAGAGTTAATAGATATATTTGGTTCCTGTTGGTTCCAACCTCTGGGAGGTAAAGCAAAATGTAATAGTACCTTTTCCCCAGATCATTCGACTCATATCTCTTGATATAATCTCTTAGCTATGTTTCCCAAAGGTCAGTTTTTATAGTTTTCATGTATTAAATGCAACATTTATGTAGGGAAACATTTGCAACGCCACACACTTGATATGTTCACTTTTAGTGTCTTTAATTCTTGTCTGTGCTAATTTGTGTTATCTTGCTCACAATTAGAGATTTTGTGCACTGTGCTCTGTTAGTAATGATTTTTGTTTATCCCATAGCCTTTTCCTTTTTTTGTTTCTAATATGTGCTTCTGTGAATATGTTTAAATTTAAATATAGACCTTTTTATTTTTTATCCACTCTAGCATTTATCAAAGGATTACAATTTTTAAGAAATGTACAAATGCTTAAATAATATACAACCTGAGAAAATGTTAAGGAAATATTGAAGCTGTGATAGAAGAAAGCTCAAATGATCTCCATTCCCAAATAACATCATCTTCATCCCCAAGTTAAAGTCTAATTTTTCTTGATTGTGTATCCAATCAATAAAATATTTTTCAGCCTATATTCTTAATAGTAAAAACCTGTGATATGGTCAGTTTTATATATAAAATTAATGTTTTCTCCTCTCCTTTCACACACTCCTTTTTAAAAGGTGTAGAGAGTACTTAAGAAATAACTAAAAGGTGATTTTTTTCAGACTTTCTGAGTTCTGCATTAATTCTGTTTCCTAAATAATAAATCAAGTTTTCTTTTGCTCTTCTACTCTTGGTGATCAGAAGACTGTGTTGTTATCCTAGTATATTACAATGTTACTTAAGCATATGTGAATTTATAAAATTAAATGCACATACTATTAAATTAATTTCTTTTTAGACATCATTTAGATCATCATGGCTTTAACTTTTATAGTAGTCTTAAGAAGAGCTTGTGCTACAAGTGTCAGTACTGCCACATTTTAACAGTTTGAACCATAAGTACATTGCATTGGTTCTATGTAACTTAAAAAACGTGAAGAAATACACTGTCAGCACATTTGAGCATTGAACTATTCTTACACTTTCCTTTTGGGATATCTCAAATACCATTTGTGACATAAAAGGTCTAAAATTTGGACCGAATTAGGCAATGATAAGCTTATTCTGTATATTAAACATTAGTAACAATTTTTTTTTAGGTAAAAATAAGAAGTTCTAATATTTTTTGAAATATACCACTTAGTTTGTACTGTACATGTCACTATAGAGATGGCTCCAAGTTGAGGAAGGTAGCAAAGTTGGAAATGAGAAATGCCAAAAGACAAAGGAATAATTAAGACTCATGAAGTCAGGAAATTGTAATCAATTTGTAGTATGAAAAGGAATAACACAGGCAGTAGTATTATATCTGTGAACCTTTCCATGCAAATTAATGGGGATGAGGGAAAATGTTGAAGAATAATAGAAAATACTTAATACTTCTGTGTACCAGGCACTGGTACCTTTATGAGGTAGTTCTTTTATTTTATAGTTACCTCAACTTTATAGGTTAGAATTATGAGGTAAAAATTGTTAGAAATTTGCCAGAGATCACACAACCAGCAGATAACAGAGCTAGGCATTAAACAAACACCATCTAGTTTCATAAACCCATACTCATGCAAACGAAAATTAATTTAGACTCTAATAAAGAATAAACAGCATTTATTTGAGCAAAAGAATCTGCAACCCAGACCATGCAGATTTGGGTAGCAACCTAAATTGTGCTGGAGGGAGAATAAAGGAAGGCAGGTTTTATGAAGGCAGAAATGACAAAATGTACTATTTGCATGCAAGTGAAGGATTGCTGGCTAAGTTAAAAGGGATTAGTTCTAATATACAAACAAGAAAGGCAAAAACAACAAGCAGGAGATCCAGTCTATGTTCTCCATGCAACATTCATTGTTCCAGGATGTTTATGGTTCTGACTTTAACTGAATTTTATCAAATTGTTTAGCAACTTAATGGCAGCTGTGACAACTGAGGCACAAAATGTGCATAGGGTACATTATCCTCATAAGCCCCACTTCCTTGAGAGCCTCCTGGGTCCATTTTAGGGCACCTTGAGATTGGTGACTTCATTGTAGGTGTTTCAGTACACATTTCCCCCTTTCTATTGATCTTTCCTTGGAAAACATTGATAGTCAACCATATGGCATAGAGTTACCAGGAATACTTACTTGGTCCTTTTGGCCAGGAAAGCTCATTTCCATATCTTCACAGGGAGTGTGTGTGTGTGTGTGTGTGTGTGTGTGTGTGTGTGGTGGGGGGGGGGGCGGTGGTTATTAAAGCAGAAGTCATAATCACAGGGGTAATGGCTGCATTTGAGCAACGAGGAAGCCCTAGGAAGAGAGTCTCAGGGATTGTCCCACTCTGAAGTTGTCTTCAATCAGATTCTCCATTGAAACAAGTCACTTACCCCAAGGGTAAAGCTCAGTTAATCATCTCTAGTCTTTATGTAACCTTCATCTGAGTTTTATTTTAAACAGGGGATTAAAGACACTTGTTATTCAAGACATCAGTAGTTTGAAAATGAGCAAGCAAATCAGAATAATAATGAGTAGAATAGTAATTCTGCCTAGTATGTAACTATAGGTATATAAAATAGCTGGGGAAAAGGTACCCAAAGCAACAGTTGGGCTCTTTCTGCTTGAACACCATGAGTCATATAATATATTTTTGGCTGTTTTTATCACCCATTATCTTATGACCAAATAAAGGTTTAAGCTAGTAGTTTTAGAAGTGCCAGTTATAGTCTATTGATTTATATTAAATTATTTTGGATAGCATTAAACCTTTTCATAACATTGTTGGAAACATTCACATTCATTATGAGAAATGTTTTAATGAGATACTCATCGGCCAAAGTAAGGCTCAGCAATAACATTTATATTAGTGGGTACTAGATTAAATTCCGGGTTTGTCATAACCAGTATAAGGTCTGTCCAGAAGGCATCCATCCATTTAATATGAAAAATAGAAACATTTATTAAAGATACTAGACTGTACACAGGAAAATGAAACCTCATCCCCTTAAAAGTAGGCACCTTGGGACCTCACACACGTTCTCCCAGTTGCCATCTGCTATTCCTGAATCTCATTGAGGTCTGAAATCTCTTTCCCCTCAAAGGTGATTTGAGTGTTGGGAAAAGCCAGAAGTTACAGGGCACCAAATCTGGGCAGTAGCGGGGCTGACTCACCTGGATGATTTGATGTTTCACAAAAAAAAACTGCGTAAGACATGATGCATGAGTGGGCATGTTGTCACAATGAAGCTGCCGCCTATCACTAGTTGCTCATAGCTGTGGCATTCTGAATCATCCATATAGTTTTCATGGAGGAATTTTCACATTTAATGCAAAATTTGATGCAGATTCATTGCTTTACTCATTTTGCACACAGGACACATGTTCACTCAAAGGCAGACACTTACTGCCCCAACTGACGAGTATAGTGAACTGGTCATTATTCACGCATGTGCATTCCAGTCCACTCTTCTTTGCTGCCAGGTTACATTGATATTGAGCTAACTGTTTTCATTATATTCACAATGGCTGTACATTATTTGCAGAATTGGTAATTTTAATATTTTTATCCATAAAATTTAAAATACCTACAAAACATGACTTTATATTGATATAAATGAATCACATTTCTATTTTGTAATACAATTTAATAACTATTAAGACCCATTATTTTATCTTGCTAAAGCCAGATATTAGATTCTATATATTTTTCAGTTGTGGGTATAACTTAATTTTAACAAATCTTAAATGAACTAAATGGTCTTTCAGACTTAAATATGTGGATTAGTTTATTTTTGTGTTCAATAAGTATATATTAAACACTCGTAATGTATGTCCAACATTTAGTTGAGACTGTAGCTATGGATCAACAATATTATAGCTCTATACAATGAGTTCATGTTAAAAATGAGAGAGCTGTATAAACTATTGGCAGGAATTAACAAGATCAATGATTAAGAAATGCATGATCCAGTGGAAACCAAAAGAATAAGTTAATCTTAGGTTGAGGGCCTCAGAAATTAGCCCTAAAACTGGTGTTTAAAGATGAACAGAAATTCACCAGAAAAACTAGAAAGGAGCTTACAGGAAAGATTAAGTTTAGGATGTATAGGAAACAATAAGGTACAAAGCTGGAGAGAATAAATAATAGCCTTGTAGACAAGACTGAGGAAGTTGGGTTTAATATTAATAAATAAGCCATTCCCAAAACATTGTTCTGCTCCTGAGCATACTAGAGTATCCTAGGTAAATGCTAGAAATACAGACACATTCTTTCCAAGTGTACTTTTACATTATTCCTTAATTGGTGTATATGTGTCTCCATGGGCCAAGTAAATTTCTTGATGCTTTAAAAGTGAGGTTTTGGAGCCCTGGCTGGTAGCACAGTGGATAAGGTGCCGGCCTGTGAACCCAAAGGTCGCAGGTTCGATTCCTAGCCAGGGCAACATTACTAGGTTGCAAACCAGGTCTCCAGTCAGGTCTGTGGCTGGAGGCAGGTGAAAAGCAACCATACATTGATATCTCTCTACCTCTCTGCCTCTTCCCCTCTTTCTGGAAATAATAAAAAAAAATAAAATCTTTTAAAAAATAAGTAAATAAATAAAATAAAAGTGAGGTTTTGCCTCACTTTGGAAAAGTTGACTTAGGCTTAATTAGCAGAGGTCTGATGGTATAAAGCAATTTTTCTTTAATTACATTATGCCAATCAGCCAAAATTATCTAAATCTTTCTGAATATTTTTTGGTTGTTAAATGCATGCTAGGACTTAGAAAACAAAAATTTGAGCAGTATATTTAATGATAAATTTTATTTAGGTCACTAGAGTTTTACTTTGTTAAAATGGTTTCCATTGGATCTTTCTAAATTTAAGTGGTATGTCGTTTTTGTTCCCTGACACATAGTTTTATGAAGTTTATTTGTGGAAAATTTTTAAATGAAACACTTCCAGTCAGTGTAATATGTAAATTATAGATGTAATTTACATCTTAAACACTGACTATAATATTGTGATAATTTAGTTTATGTTACTCCAACATTTGGAGTTTCTAATAGTTTTAGAAACCTGAGATCCTCAAAGATGTTATATCAGTAGTTTCGAGCACTTTTTAATGCACCTATTTAAAAAAATAACATGTCGTTTGATACATACAGATACACATACATAAGCTATGTAAGTTGGCCACTCCCAATTTATGAATTGAAATATTACTAATATTACTGAAATAACATTGTATTCTATTCCATTCCAGTACTCCTAAGAAGTAATGATTATCTTGAGTTTTATAAACATTATTTTAATAAAAAATGGATCATTTACCATTTTTTATAAAACGTTTATGAAGATCCATGGATGAGAGTAGAGACCAGACATTTGGTAGTGCTTCATTGAACTAATTGCCAGTTTTGGGAAGGACATATTAAAAAGAAGTGAGATTGGCAGTTTTATGGCTGCTTTAAGAGATTTTTCTAATTTCTTAATGTGGCTAAAGAAACATGAGTTTTAAATATTTATGATTTAAGTGAAAAATACTATGGACATTATTTAGATATCCTTACTATTATTTTAAACCCAATTATGTGGTGATTTTTTTTCATTTGATCAAGAACAGTCTTGGCCTACATGGCGCAGTTGGTTGGAGCCATAAACCAAACGATCATGGGTTGGATTTAAGGTCAGGGCACATGCATAGCTTGCTGGTTTGATCCCTAACAATTGAAGATCATCATTTCTTTCAGACCTGCACAATGAGTGAAATGCCGTCTGTAACGAAAGTTTACTTTTTTGTTAGTCTTTTATAACTTCTGGCTATTACAATTTACTTAGAAAGACTTTCCTACTCTAAGAATGTTCTCCCATGTTTTCTGCTATTTCTTTTTTGGTTGAATATTTTTAAACATTTTGATTCATTAGGAATTTATTTTAGTGTGAGGTATAATACATACCTTGTTTTTTCTAATGAACAGCTAGTTGTACCAAAAATCATTCACTGAATAATTCATCTTTCTCCACTGTTTGTAATTCTACCACAACAGGAGGAAAGCCTTAGCCTGTGAGTCACAGACAATCTGGCCAACAATGGCTTAAATTCACAGGAGTATGTCTCATGGAAAATGAATGTAGGGATAGACAATACATTGTTCCACCTCGTGTGCAAAGACCTAGACCTTCTCTCTCTTTCTCTTCACCATTCTTTATCTTCGTACTTGTCCCTTTATGGTTGTAAAGTCATTGTTGAATATTCAGCACCACCCATGAGTTCCAGGTCAGTGAAATAGTAAGGGCCAAATGGCCAAAGAGGTTAGACTGGCCTAGTCTGCCCATTTCAAAAAGCTTTTCCAGAAATCTGTCTAGCAAATTGCATCTGTTTTCTCAAGGTATCTCTTGTACATTATTTTCCTGGATACTAATGTATCTATTATCACTTATAATCGAGTTTTGTGCTACATTTGAATCTTTTAAATATATTTAGTTCTCTGTTTTGGTTTTTATATGTGCTAAATTTTCTGCCTTTTATCTTGCTTTTGAACCTATTTAAATGGATTACTTTCCTTGTTACCTTCTTGGAGCATAGGCCTGGTAGTTGTGGAACACTGAATGGCTGAATCTCATAGTATATAAAGCAAGAGAAGCTCTACCCTAGTGTGCTTCTGTAACATAGAAGCAGCAGGCAGGAGATACCTCTTCACTCCACTACCTCATCCCCAGTCGTAAGGGCAAGGAAGATTTAACCAGCCCCTGCAGCTTCTCTTTGGTATTTTTAGGGTTTAATAAACCCCGTAACATTCCTGGACATACATTAACCCCATAACATTAACTGTCTTTAGGAGTATTTGTCTGTCGAGCTCTTTTTTTAATCTGTTTTCTGTTCCTTGGTCTTGGCATCTTCTGCTGTTCTGAGTATCATACTAGTTCTCTTTTCTGGGATGCCAGCAGAGCTCAAGGCCTCACTTATAATCAATTTTCCTAGCAGCAGTTTGACCTAGAAAAGGACAGCCAGCCACAAATTGAATATTCAGATAACCATGTTCACAGAATTTCTCATTCTCTGCCTGTGAATTTCCATTTCTCTGCCAAAATGTTTTCGGCTAGATGGAAACCTCCAACTAGTTGGGCTTGGCTGTCAGCTTTGTGTTTTAAACCAGATGACTCAATCTGATGACCAAGAGCAAATATTAGATCTTATCTTTGAAAAATTAATAGATCTTCTGTATAAAATAGTTAATGGAGAGTTCATAGTAAAATTGGAAAAAATGGAGTAATACTTTCACATATAAAAAGTTAGTTTTGAGCCCTGGCTGGTGGCTTAGTGGATAGGTGCCAGCCTGTGAACCAAAAGATCGCTGGTTAAATTCCCCAATTAGGGCACGTAACCAGGTTGCAAACCAAGTCTCCAGCCAGGTTCATAGCTGCAGGCAGGTAAAAGACAACCAACCCTACATTGATGTTTCTCTCCCTTTCTTCTTCCTTACCTGCCCTTCTCTCTGAAAATAATAAATAAAATCTTTTTTAAAAGTTAGCTTTGGACTTCTTAATAAAATGTTTGCAGTTTTGAAATTCTCTGTTAGTAAAATTTTTATTTGAAAGATGCTGTATGACACAGATATGATTAGTTTAAACTGAACTAATGGCAAATATTTTCTCTCTAAACTTCTTCAATAATTGTGGCTTTCTACTTCAAGTTATTTCAACTAGGACCCAAGTACAACAGAATGGAACTTTTATATTATCTTAGTTTTTATTTTAAATGAATGACTTAGAACAATGAATTAAATACTGGATCTAAGTAATAATTTTGAGTACATTAAGAAATATGTAGATGTGGAAGGTCAAAATAAAGGAAAAAGGTAAAGCCATCAATGTACCTATCAGAGATGTAAGTCATCTCTGATGTCTCTCTACATCTACCTGAAGGAAAAGGTTCCTATATAGACAAGAAGAAAAAAAACTGATCAAACTGATGTTATATGTCATATTTAATATTTTCTTTAATCCCTTTTAGGACAGTGGTGATTATCCCCTTACCATGCCTGGACCTCAGTGGAAAAAATTTCGTTCAAATTTTTGTGAATTTATTGGAGTCCTGATTCGACAGTGTCAATACAGCATAATTTATGATGAGTATATGATGGACACAGTAATCTCCCTTTTGACTGGTTTGTCAGACTCCCAGGTCAGAGCTTTTAGGCATACAAGTACCCTTGCTGGTGAGTAACCAATATTTTATTTCCTTTTCATTTAGTTTTGTTAAATGTGTTCTATTCTAATTAAACTTTATTTAAGTTATTAATTTAGTTTGTGATCCTGAAAAATATAATTTCCCTTCCTCCAAGTTCATCTGAATGGTTTGTGTTATCTGTACATGTAAAATATATGCCTCTTTTTGATAATGGGTATTTGCTAGTCTTGAGAATGAAAATTTCTGGCAAATGTCAACAAATCTCTCTATAAATGTTTATCTTTCTACCTCATTTTATAATCAAAGAAATTTTAGGAGTCCAATAGGCCATATTCTTTAGTAAACCCAAATAATAATAGTTGGCATTTTTATTTCTAATTAATTATATTACTTTATTACTTATTGTCCATAATTTGTCAATATTTCTTTGTTTATATATTGTAAACAATCCCATCTACTTGTAATAGGTAATTACTACCTAACTGTCATTCTTTCTGTTTCTAGTGCTGTGATAACCTAAGCATATCTGAATGTTATGTCTCTGAAAAGAGTTTATTTAGGTAGTTTATGTTATGTAGACTGTAAATAATTTGAAAAACTGACAGGTTACATTTTCACTTTTACTTACTTTCAACTTAGAATCGTCTTGAAATCTCAGCCAAGTACATTCATTTTTTTTCTTTTCATAACAAGGTTATTATTTAAATTTAGCAATTGTTCTCTTTTACTTCAACTACTCTAACTGTGCTTACCTAAAATGACTGTTTTTCATCTACAATACATGGTATGTCTGTGTGTGTTTGTACCCATACAGGTATTTAAATCTCCCAAATTACATTATCTTTAATAGTAGTAGTTTTGTTTATATTTAACTTATACATTACCATAACCAAAGTCATACTTAGTTTCAATTAATTGCAGTTAATTTTGCATTTAGATTTCCCATGTGTCTAATAACATTAGAGCTTGGTTTGCAAACTTAAGCATTCGTTAGAATCACCTACAGTGTTTATTGAAACAGATTTCATGGTCTTACCTGAGAATGTAACAGGATTCAAGGTCATGCTGATAATACTTTGGTGATGACCTATTGGAAATATTTAATATTTTAATATTTTTTCATTTTTTGCTTTAATTGTTTTGAGTCACTTTTTTTTTCCAGTTCTGTTCCCCTTACTCGATATAGTTATTAATACTCCTTATTCTTAGATACTGTTCTATGGAAAACAAACATGAAACAAAGTTTATTTTTTATTTTGATGCTATCTTTTGCTTATTATTAGGAAAGGGAAATTTTACCCATTTTTATCTTTTTTATAAAGATAAAATAAAAATGATTGTTGAAACTTTTCTGTATAGGACAAACATCAAACATAAGAGTAGTTTACTTTGTGTTTTGAGAGTTTCCCCTTCCTCATTATTAGTAAGAAAAAGATACCTTCTACACAGTGTATCTTGTTGTTGTTGTTGTTGTTGTTGTTGTTGTTGATATTTTATATAGCCCTAGCCAGGCTCAGTTGGAACATTGTCCCTTACACCAAAGGATTGCTGGTTCAGTTCTTGGTTAGTGAACATGCCCAGGTTGCTTGTGAGTTCGATACCCAGTCAGGGCACATATGGGAGAGTCAGTTGATATTTCTCTCTCTCTCCTTCCCTCTTTTACCCCTCCCCTTCTTCTCCCCCTCCCTTCCTCTCTCTTTCTTCCACTCTATCAATGAACATATCCTTGGGTTAGGATTTTTTTTTAAGTTACTGTGTATATATTATTTATTATTAAAAAGGATCAAATATGATGCATTCTTTTATTTCCAATTCGTGACTTTTAGTATTTTCTGCATTTGGTGTTTTCTTTTTTTAATTTTCTTTATATTTTCTGTTTACTTTTTTCTATGTATACTATCTATGTCCATTTAGCTGGTTGTCAGATGCATAGTAAATTCAGTGATTATAAACAAACAAAAAGTAGATAATATATTGTAGAAATATGCAGAATGTCTTTTTTTTTTTAAGATTTTATTGATTTATTTTAGAGAGAGGAAAAGGGAAAGAGAAAGAGAGGGAGAGAAACATTGATGTGTGTGAAAGAAACATCAACCGTATGTCTCTCACAGGCTCCGAATCAGGGACCTGGCCTGCAACGTAGGCCTGTGCTCAGGCTGGAAATGGAACCAGCAACCTTTCAGATTGTGGGCCAAAGTCCAACCCACTGAGCCACATCAGTCAGGGCCAGATCTTTTGTTTCTTTTAAAAAGGTTCAGTTTTCCTTAAAATGCACTTTAATTTATTTGCATTTCTTTTTCACTGCCATGTAAATGAAGTATTACTGTATTTTACCTACTTTATGATGGTCCATTTCAGCTCTCCTTTCCATTGGCACATTTTCAGTGACTTTTATTATTGTATTGTTTTGCTCTTTATCCCTTGATTAAATGTATATATAACTTTATATGTACTTAAATATACAATGTCTGTCTGAAAGTATTGGCTGTGCAAACTGTTTTAATTATATTGACATTGGATTGATACTTTCTGGACAGACTTTGTATTATAATTATGGCTTTCCTCCTGTTCCCTCTGATTTGAGTACACCCTTCCTCTTCTGGTGCTTTTCTTTCTTTTTGTTTCCAAAATTCACCTGTGATTGTGATAGCTTTTTAAGGAATAGCTTGGTAAATGCCATTTTTGTCTCACTTAAGTGCTATTTTTATATGATTAACCTATTTAAATTTGAAATTACTTTCCTAAATCAGATATCAAGAAAAACAGATTATGTTTCTACTGATTTTTCAAAAGCTAAAACCGTTTTTCAAATCATTCTTAAATTTACTTCAAAATATTATTGTGATTCCTCTATGTCTGTGTTAATGATATATTCCAAGGCTTGGTTTTATAAAACGTGAGACATATCAGTCACCTACCCTTCAACACAGCACAGATATCTTCTTGCTGAGAACTTAATTCCAGGGCTGGTAATAATTATCCATCTCTTAAAGGATTTTTCTATTCTCATCTTTGCCCTCTTTTCTCTCTCTCTGAATATATATGTGCAAGGGTTAGATTAAAAGATAATTTTTATTTACTTCACAGGATGAGTCTTGGGGACTAGATAAAATGGGCAGAAACATTTAATCCTCTGCTTCAGAGATTATGTGCAGGGACAGTTACAATAGCCAGAGATGGTTACTGGTTTTTGGAATAAAATGCTCCATGTCATTGATTTTATCTTAGCTAAGAAGAAAGATAGTCTTGTTAGTTGTTTTATAAGATACAGATGTAATAAGTTTCAGAGATTCATAAGTTACCATAGTGGCCTTACCATTAGTACATACTTTTAATCTACAGGGTGTGCCCAATAAAGTGGCAAAATTTTAGTAAAATAAACAACATGCCACAAAAGTGTTATATTTTGAAATAAATTTATTCTTATATGTAAATACATAAACATAGTCATTACTTTTAAAATTGTTCCAGAAAGTCTCCATTTACTGCAATAATAGACTCAATTCCACTTTGGAATCTTGAGCAGACTTTAATTAACTTTATCCATGGCATCATCATGTTTTCAATGTTAGCTTTAGCAGCCTCTTTATTGGAATGAGGTTGTTTATTAACTCCTCTCTCACAAATGCTGCTTACATAATAGTGTGAAGGATTTGCATCTGATGAATTAGGTGGCCAGATTTCCTTTTTGACCAGAATTCAGGAACATTGACACTGAGAAATTCTTGCCACGTTTTGTTGTTATGTGCTGGTGCACCATCTTGTTGGAAGATCAAGTGACATCCATTTGCACCTTGCTTCATCCACGGTACAAGTACTTCTCTCAAAATGTGAAGGTAAATATCAGCAGTCACCTTCAAGCCTTGTGGGAAACAAATGTGGGCTCATGATATCTCCTTCATTGCTGATAACACCTAGCATCATTACTCTAGCTGGAAATTTCATTTTCATGACAATTGGGACGTCATTAAGATTCTCACAGAGCCACTTATTGTGTCTTCTGTTGACTATTTGTTCCTGCTGAGAATTCTTTCCATTGGAGAAGAAAATCAGAGGGTTTTTTCTTTGGGAGTTTTCAATTTTGTTAGCAGTGTCCTTGCTTTTTCAAAGCGCCTTTCCTTTGTCTGCCTCTTCTGGCCTCTTCTAAGGGGGAAAATGAGGTGAATGTAGTATAACAACAATAAAAGATAAATTTAAAAATATGTTCTATATTTGATATCTTCAGCAATAATCTTGGGAACCTTTGCATACATCATCTGCAAAGTTCTCTTGCTATGGAATGCATTGACTTTCCTGGATCTTCATTGATGATCTCCTGGATTCTGTGTACAATATCTTGACTTGTGTGATCCTTGCATACCTTATGTGTGTTCCTTGTTGGTGTGGCAACATCAGGATCAGCGTCATACATTTTCTTCATGTAGTCAACTGTATGTAAAGGGATGTTATTGAAATCTGCAATTTCCTTAGCAATTGACCCTTCACACAGCCCAGGAATGATGGTTGCTCTAACATCATATTCCTTTTACATGACAGTTGCTCTCAGAATTTAATACTTTATATCTGAAACAATGCTTACCAAAAAAAAAAAAAAAAGTAAATAACCTTACAAACAGTTTTTCATCTAATAAGCACATGAAATAAGGAGATGCAACATTATTACCAATTTATTGCGCACACCCTGTGTTTTCCAAATATCTCACTTTTTTATTATCAATTAAATATTGTGTCCCAGGCCCTGGCTGATTGCTCAGTGGATATGTGCCAACCTGTGAACCCAAAAGGTTGCTGGTTCGATTCCCATCCAGGGCACATAACCAGGTTACAAGCCAGGTCTCCAGCCAGATCCATAGCTGGAGGCAGGTGAAAGGCAACTAACTATACATTGATGTTTCTCTCTCTCCCTTTCTTCCTCTCTCCCTTCCCCTCTCTCTGGGAATAGTAAATAAAACCTTAAAAGAAAAATAATAATGTGTCTCTATTGTGACTGGTTCTGCATTGCATTTTAATTGTATATTCTTACTCTATTTTTATTAAACTTTTTCATCACAATAGCATTTTACTCAGCCTGTTTAGATCTTGCTTCCAAGTGTTTGGCTCAAATAAAGTTTTGTAAATTTTTTTAAAAATTTTTCATCTTGTAGTACTTTAGGTCTGTTCCAAAGTTATAAATAGTCTTTTATTTAATTTTTTGAGATAAATCATGCTTTCTCCTTTATTTTGGAATTCTCTTTATCATTAAATTAAAAGACTATTAGCAATTACATTTTACATTGTATTTTCTTTTTTTTCTGTTCTCTCAATTGGAATTTAAAAACATACTATCCTATTTATTTGACCCATCTTAAATAAAGAAACATAACATTACAGTTTTATTAATTATTAATCTTCAAAATTAAGTGCCTTATTTCTATTTTAAATAGCTATCTCAGTTGGACATATTAGAACATACTTTGTGTATTTTATTTTTACAGGTATTTTCATGTTATTACTTTGATGGATTTGCAGTCTGAGACTGGGTACATTTGCTGGAACTTTCTTGAGAAAATATTCCTTTTTTTTTTTTTAAGGTCAAAATGGGTGGGATTTTTTTGTTCGTTTACTGTTTTATTTGGTATGTAACGAAAAATGTACTCAAGGCATCTACTTTTCTTATTTATATTGTTCTCTGACATTTGCTTTTGAAATGTATACTTTTTCTCAGGTGAAAATGTTAATTTGAATAAAGCACAATTAAGAATACAAAACTTACATTCACAGTACCATAGTGACTCAGCCTATTCTATTTTCTAATGTAAATTTTGGAAAATTAGAAAATATAGTTAAGATCACCATATGATAGTCAAGCAGCCTCAACTACTCAAGGAGGCAAATCTTTATTAGTAGTAAACAGTAGGCCACTGTCCAACTTCTGGGGAAGTAAACATTATTCTTTTTTTTAATATTTTGTTCATTATTTTTTAGAGAGAAAGGCAAGGAGGGAGGAAGAAAGGGAGAGAAACATCAGTGTATGGTTGCTTTTCACCTGCCTCCAGCTAAGGACCTAGCTGGAGATCTAGCTTACAACCTGGTTATGTGCCCTGTCTGGGAATCAAACCAGTAACCTTCGGATTTGCGGACAGACTGGTGCTTACCCACTGAGCCACTTGCCAGGGCTATTCTTTGTATCTTATTGTTCAACAATACAATGTTGACATATGGTTGGTTTTATAATGCCAATATTATTCATTATTAATTAGCATTCTTTACCAAGTCAGCATCTCTGGAATTCTGAGGAAAAATATGATATATGAAATTGCTTTATTCTCCAATCATAGACAAAATTATTCTGCCTTTGTAAAATGGATTTTTTCATTTGGCTTTCAGTTACTAAAACCATGTAATACAGTGGTTCATGGAATGGGTTCTGAGCCACACTGTCCGGATCCATATTCCTCCTTTGTCTATTACTAGTTGAGTAACTTAAACAAGTCCTTTCTTATCTGGTGGCTTCATTTTCATTATATGCTAAGTGAGGAGTTAATGATAGCTACATAGTTAAAAGAAATTGGCAGTGGTTAGACCATTGCCTGACAGTCAGCTACTAGTATTATTCTGTGAAGACATAAACTAATCATGGTTGAAGTATTTCTGTTCATGTTTTTATTCAGAATTTATCAGACACCAAGTTTATTTTCATAATAAAAGACATTCCAAAAGGAAATCCAAAATAAATAAATTGGTTTTATCAGAAACTATTAAAAAAACTAACAGCATGAATTATCATCTTACTTAGTTTTTAACTCTCAATTTCCAAACTGAGTTTATTAAAGTCAGTGGGACTTTTATACTTTTAATCAAGCAGAATATTTCTGGTTAACCAGAATATATGGTAATCCTTTAAAAATAAATAATATATTTCTTCTCTTTATATTTTATGATTTAATGCAATTATTTTACTTTAGAATATACTTTTTATAGGAATAACATGAAGTATTTACATGTGTGTTAAAGAAAGTTTTCAGGATTGTAATTATTGTTTAAGTAGTCTTCACGTTAGAGCACTGTATTGATTTTTTAACTATATAGGAATTTTGTTTTTAGATATCACAACAAAACATGTTTAAAAGGCTTTTCTAGAGTCTTCTCATTGCTTTGTCCTTGAATAATTACTTTTTTTTAATCTGATCATTTTTTTTTCTCACCCTTGGTATAGATGACAACACTTTTACTTTGCTAGGGTTTGTATATAGCAAACATAAGGAGTTTTTATGTAACTTATTCCAATAACTTGCCAAGTTTGTGAATGCCACTATATCATAACTATACTCATAAAAATACAGCCTTTCTAGTTAAGGAACTATTATTTTCCTAAATATATTTATTTTATGTTGTATCATCAGATATGAAAATCAGCTTTCTTTTGAGGAGGAGTTTTTGTAAAGAATTACAGAGAATTCAGAAAAAGAAAAAATATATCAGTAAAAATCAGAGAAAGACAATTCGATCACACTTATTTGTGAGTTCTAATGAACAAAATAAACTGACAAAATAGAAACAGACACATGGATACATGGAACAAACTGATAGCTGTCAGGAGTAGGGGAGAGAGAACATACATGTGTAACCCATGGATACACACAGCAGTGTGGCAATGGCTAGAGGGAACAAAGGTGAGGACTGGGTGAAGGTGAGTGGGGGTGGGGGTAATGGAGATATCTGTAATAGTGTCAACAATAAAAATAAAGTTTTAAAAATTAGCCATAATCATACCACCTCATAATTGCCATCACATGTTAGTATTTAAGTTTTTCCCTCATATGCATGTGTAAGAAAATTTTTTATCTTTAAATAATAGGATGTTATCAGTGTTATGGTGTGTATTTACTTGGCTTTTAATATTTTAAATTATATTTTATTTATTATACTGTTACAGTTGTACTAGTTTTTCCCCCTTTGCCCCTCTCCAGCCAGCACTCCCACTCCTACAAGCAATTCTCCCACCATTGTTCATGTCTGTGGAACATTCATATAAATTTTTTGGCTACTTCGTTTTCTGTACTGTACGGTACATCCCACTGGCTATTCTGTAACTATCCACTGTACTATTTTTTAATGATTTTATTTATATTTTATTTTTAGAGAGAGGGAAAGGAAGATAGAAAGAAAAAGAGAGAAACATCAATGTGTGTTTTCTTCTTGTGCATCCCCAACTGGGGACCTGGCCCAAAATCCAGGTATATGGCCTAATTGGGAGTCAAATCAGCAACCCTTTGATTAGCAGGCCAGTACTCAATCTACTGAGTCACACCAGCCAGAGCCATTTGTACGTCTTAATCCCCCAATCCCTTTACTCATATCCACCTCCCATCCGGCAAGCATCAAAATGCTATTTGTATCCATGTGTCTGTCTCTGTTCTTGTTTGCTTAGTTTTTTTTTTGTTTTTGTTTTTGTTTTGCTTTGTTTTTAGATTTAATTATTGAGAGAGACACATTTACTGCCATTTTATTGTGCATACTTTTGATATTCTTTTACTTAAAATAAGTCACTTTAATATTTCATATAATGATGGTTTGGTGATGATGAACTCCTTTAGTTTTTTTCTTGTCTGGAAAGCTCTTTGCCCTTTGATTCTAAAAGATAGTTTCCAGCTTTTCATGACTTTGAATATTTCTGGCGATTATCTCATAGCCTGTAAAGTTTTTTTTTTGTTGTTTGTTTTTTTTTAGATATTTGCTGACAGTCTTATGGGAACTCCCCTATAGGTAACTACCTGCTTTTCTCTTGCTGCTTTTAAGATTCTCTCTTTATCTTTAACCTTTGGGATTTTAATGATGATGTGACTTGGAGTGGACCTCTTTGCATCTTATCTTCCTTTGGACTCTGTGTGCTTCCTGGACTTGCGTATCTATTTCCTTCACCAAATTAGGAAAGATTTTTTTGTTTGCTTATTTTTGAAATAGGTTTTCAATTTTTTACTCTTTCCCTTCTCCTCTGGCACCCTTATGATGGGAATGGAACGCTTAAAAGTTGTCCCTGGGACTGATTATACTATTCTCATTTTTTGGATTATTTTTTTTTTCTTGTTCTGATTGGTTGTTTTTTCTTCCTTATATTCAAAACCATTGATTTGATTCTCAACTTCATTCACCCCACTGTAGTTTCCTTGTAAATTGTTATTTATTTCAATTAATGAATCCTTTGTTTCTGACTGGATCTTTTTTATGTTGTTGAGGTCCCCAAGTTCCTTGAGCATCCCTATAACTAGTGTTTTGAACTCTGCCTGTAATAGATTGCTTAGTTTCCTTTTGTTTAGTTCTTTTTGTGGAATATTTATCTTTTTTAAAATTTGGGCTGTATTTCTTTGCTTCTTCATTTTGATAGCCTATCTGTGTTTGTTTCTGTGTGTTATATAGAGCTTCTGTGATTCTGAGTCTTGGTAGCTGGGAATTGAACCAGCGCCAGCAACATTTGTGTTCACAGGCGCGTCTGCGCCAATCCACTGAGCTCTACCACTCACTACTTTGACCTCTTCTCTTCTGATTCTCTGCTTTCATCACTGTCTTTCATATTGGTAACTTTTCTCAAATACTTGTTCCGTGGCTCTCTAGTCATTGCTGATTCTGAAACACTAAAAAGCTGATTGTCAGTGTTGTGTTGTGTTGTGTTGTGTTGTATTGTGTTTGACAGGGTAGGATCAGGAGCTCTGGCTTTTTTAGTGAATATCACTGTAGGATAGTCATTTGGTGAGCTAGCATTTTCACTGTAAACTAAACTTTTGGTATTGATAATTATTTTCCCTTGGGCGGTTAATAGTTTCTTAGCAGAAATATCTTTCTTAAATTTTACTTAAATTTGGTTGCTGTTTACCATTTGGGTGTTGAAGAGCATGAGAGAGCACCCACAACACTTTGTACTTCACAGCTATCTCTCCTCTGTGTCTAATGATTCCAAATCTCTGGTTTATTTTCTTCAAGGAATAGACTTCTGCACTTTTGAGATGGATGTGTGATAGAGAAATTACCTGACTGCCTAGGTTGCAGTGGAGTTTTAGGGATTTACTTATTTAATATATGAGCTGTGAAATAATACATTTCACCCTTCATATCTGTAGGTTCTGCATTCACCAACATTGGATGGAAAATATTTTTTGTAAAACAATCTTGCGCCCTGGCTGGTGGCAACAGTGACTGAGGTACCGGCCTACAAACCCAAAGATTGCTGGTTTGATTCCCAGCCAAGGCAACATAACCAGGTTGCAAGCCAGGTCTCCAGTAGGTCCATAGCTGGAGGCAGGTGAAAGGCAAAAAACTTACATTGTTTCTGACTGTACTATGTAGTTAGAGCCTATTATGGTTGCATCTGTACTAAACATGTACAGATATTTTTTCTTGTCGTTATTCCCTAAACAACTATTTACACAGCATACATTGTATTAAGTTTTATAAATAAAGTTTATTTGAAGTATACAAGAGGATTTGTGTAATGTATATACAAATACTACACAATTTTATATAAGGGTCTTGAACATCCATGAATTTTGGTATCTGTATGGTGTATGTGTGTATGTGTGTGTGTGTGTGTGTCCTGGAACCAATCCCTCACAGATACCCAAGGAGAACTGTACTTCTGTTTTTAGACATTGCCTTACTCAGTCATTTATGGAAACTAGTAGTATGTCAGAATGCTTCTGGGTTCTGCAGAGCAAAATAATTTTTTTTCCTTTTAGAAACAGTTGGCATAACTTTTTGACAGTTTTGTTTTGTCTGCTGTCTGCTAATTCTCCTGCTTTTCATATTCATATATTAATATATTGTCATTTGGTATGTTGTAGGTATTTTCTGTATGAATTGAAAATGAAAAATTTTTTTTTCCTTATTATAGTTGGGTTTTAAAGAGACATGGGGATTTGTTAAATCTTTATCATTTGGAAAGTGGAAGTGTTTTTAAACTGTTTTTAAATTAAAAAAAAAAAGGAAATTTCTTACACATTTAATTTGTCATATTAACAAACCTATTTCTAGGGTATATAGTAATAGTTTTAAATGTATAATCAGTATCACTAAATATAAATGCAGTTTTCATTTTCATTTTTATATTTAGAAAGACATAAATACAAATTGTTAAATATTGATTCAAAGGGTCAATACCCACAAATAAAATTTCAGCCATCTCATTTGCTGATAACCACTGTTTTGTGTGTGTATTTTTTTTTCCTTTTTCTTTTGTTTTCAATGCCAGTATTGTTTTTCTTTTATTAGGACTTTAAATCCTTTGATACTATACTTTAAGTGTTCTTTATACCCTTATGTCCTTATTACCTCAGCTCAGATTATCATCCAGGTTTATTATAATCATGTCCTTCTTCATACCCTTAACATACTTGCCTCTCTCTCTCTGTCCATCATATCCTTTAGCCAAAACTAATTATCACCTGCTCCATACCTGCACCAGAGCAGCTGAAGAGGCTGATGTAAAACAAATAATCATAATGACTGGGTTTTACATTTTTCTCGCAAATGTACCTTCCATGCCGCCTAAACTATTCGACTCTTGATATTTCCACTTTCTTAAAAGGTTATTTCATACCTTCTTAAAACTTATCACATCTCCTATCTTCTTTTGCTGATCATCTTGCTTGCTTAAATGAGACAGAGAAATTAAAGTTTAAACCTATTTAGGTGCAGCTGTATCCATATCTCTTACCACAGTGCCCTTTTCCTAAGGTCACTTGTGCAAGTTGTTTTTTCTTTCTCCTGACATCAGTTCCTCCTTTTACTAAATAACTCTTATAATTATACTAATATGCTATAGTAGCTCTATCTTTTAGAAACACTATATCAGGGCTCTACACTGACACAGAACCAATAGGATATATACTTAATTACACACACAACACACGAATACTTATACACACAGCACATGATACACACACACACACACACACACACACACACACACACATATATTGGAGAAATGGAGATTTAGTTCAATGATTTGGCTCATGAAATTGTGGGAGCTGGCAAATTTGAAATTTGTAGGGCAGGCCAGCAGGCTAGAATAGAAACTCAGGCAGGAGTTGTGCAGTTCTAAAGCAGATACTGATCACCTAGGAAAACTCAGCTTTTGCTCTTAAGGTATTCAGCTGATTGGATGAGGTGCATGACCTTACTGAGGGTAAACTCCTTTAGTTAAAACCAACTAAATGTCAACCATAACTATAGAATACCAACAAAAGGTAAGCAATTACCTTCTTATTGTCAAAATCACCGGGCAAACTCCCAATTATCATTATTTTCTCTCTTGAAACACATAGCTACTTACTCCTCAAAGCACTGTTATTGCCTGTTTTCTGGAATACAGCACCATCCTGGTGGATCTTAGAAAGCCAAACTGTAAATACTGATTTATCTTAGAACCAAATCTTCATACTTCATGATTCTTTTGTTTTCATTTACTCTTCAGTGAATAAAACCAATTCCATAGTTTTGTTATTTTCATTAAAATATAATGGTGGTGGGAAGTTAATACAATCAGTGTGATTTAAAATTAAAAAAACATTATATGATGAATTGTCACTTTTTACTCACGGTTCTCAGCTATCAAATTTTTGTGCCTGAAGACAACCAGTTGCTAGTTTCTTATATATCTTTTTATATTTTATGAAAATAATAGCACATGCATATTCAGTGAGAGGCAGTATTCTATAAGAACTTGAATTATGGAGCATGATCGCCTGTAATCAGATTCTATCTGCCAGTTACTGGCTATGTAACTTGCAGGTCTCTTAACCAGTCTGTGCCTCGGTGTTCTCTTAGGTAAAAAATGATAATTATAATAGTACTTACTTGATATAGTTGTAAGGTGTAAATGAATAAATAGCTTAGAAAAGTGACTGGCACATTAAAGTAAATAATACATTTCTTATTTTGCATAAATAATGGCACAGTATACACAGTGACGGGCATCTTGCTTTCTTTCATAAACAAGTATCTTCGCAGGCTTTTCTTTTCAGCTTACAAATCATGCCACTTTTTTCTAATGGCTGAATAATTATCCATGGATGGATGTACCATCCAGTTTTTTGGATCAAATACCAGTATCTTTGATAATGTCTTCCAAGTGTTCCATCTACCAGGCATTCCTACTTAGATACCTAATAACCACAAAACTGTAGTTTTTGGTTTACTCTTGTGTTTTCTATATCTCTCATTTTATACATTATAATCTGTTACATTCTTCCAGCACTACCTTCAAAATATATTTTACTTCTAAACATTTCTCTCTACCAATTGCTCTAACTTATATCTAAGCCAGCATTGCTTTACTGAGTTGCTGAAAGAGAAAGTCTCAAGAATCATCATTGCAAGTTTTTTTCAGAATAGTTTTGCCTCTCTTCCACTGTTCTATTTGGGCTCTTTTTGTACTTTTACTATTTTGTAGTCTATTTATAATGTAGATCAGACTATTTCTCTCCCACCCCAAAATTTTTAATGGGTCTTACCTCCTTTAGATTTAATCCTGATACCTTATTTGATCTTAGTAGGACCCTTATTATACAATACGGCCTTTTGATTTTCTCCTCAACCTCATCTCTTGCTTCTGCCTATTTCTGTGCTTTAGCCATACTAACCACTTTGTTCTTTTATGTGACTTGCTTACAACAATTTACCTCATAACCTTTGCACTTTTTATTCCCTCTCCCTAGAACACCGTTTTGTCATCTAATCAATTGCTCATTCACTCACTTCATGCTCAAACCTCAGCTCTTCAGAGAAGCCTTCTTGCCTAACCACCCTCTTTACTTTCTATCCTTATTACCATACTTTAATTTTCATTTTCTTTATAGATTTTTCATTAACTGACATATTTTTAAATTTGTGTATTATCTGTTGATTGTATTCTCACTACAGTGTAATAAATCATGACAGTAGGTACTGTCTTCTTCACTTTTGTACTTCTAGTACATGGAACATTGCTCGGTATACTCAGGTGTTAGATTGACAGATGAATGGGGAAGCATTAAACAGGCGCTTCTTGAACTCTGCGGTGAAAGACTAGTTTTTTAATTACCAATTTGTTATAACTTAGTAGTTTGGAAAATATAATAAAGCGATTTTTAGAAAAGTTGAAATATATATTTTGTCATTTCATTATTAGATTCATACTATCAGATTATTATAAACATTTCTAAAAATCTTTCAAATTCTTAAAATTAACTGGCAACAAGTTAACTTTTTATAGTACTTGTATATATTATACAAGTCTAGTACTTGTGCTAGACAGCAGTTAATCTATGATAGACAAGGAGAAGCCACTTTAAAATCCCATGTCACAGAATCTAGGATGAATTTCTGTAGGAATAAAACTAATTTATAAAATGGTTCTCTTAGTAGTGCCAGTAAAATTTAGTTAGTGCTCACACTATGCAGAAATGAGTCTTTTTCAATAGACCACTAAAACGTCACAAATCCTATGTTGTACTATGTTGTTAAATTAGAATTCTGTGTTAAATTAAAATTTCAGTGAAATTTAGATTTTAAAGATTCAGACTACTTCAGTGAAAATACTGGTTATTTTGCATTTTTATTGTTTTAGTTTGTTCATTTTGTTTATATATCTAAGATGGGTGGAGGGATGACACTTGGCATTTGGGATCTGGGTTCACAGGTAGATATATAGCTGAAATCAAAAGCTATTAAATTCAAGAAAGGCCCTGGCTGGTGTGGCTCAGTGGATTGGCGTCAGCATGGATGCCAATGCTTGTTAGTGTTGAAATCAAGAAAAAGGAACATCTACCAGAAAATATAATTCTTACATCAAAAGGTGTAATGTTCAAAATTGAAATAATAGCCTAAAGCATGAATTGAGTTTATTGTAAATACAACACAGAAATAAAACTGTGTTCCAACAATCTGTGTAAACTGCTTGAAAAAATACTTCAGTGAAAATAAAAAGTGCAGGAAAATGAGTTCTGTATGATTACGTTGTGAAGACTAGCAAAGAAAACATAGTATTCTTAGCACGTCCCTAATAGATGCCTAAGTATAGCATACATGCGCAGGCACACACAAGGGGAGTAGTTGGTGGTTAAAGTTCATATAAAATAATTTTGGGAATTAATTAAAGTTAAGCAATTTTCCAGTCAGGGCACATAACCAGGTTGCAAGCCAGGTCTCCAGCCAGGTCCATAGCTGGAGGCAGGTGAAAGGCAACCATACATTGATGCTTCTCTCCCTTTCTTCCTCCCTCCCTGCCCTTCTCTAAAAATAGTTTAAAAAAAATTTTTTTAAGATTTTATTTCATTATTTTTAGAAAGAGGGGAAGAGAGATAGGCAGAGAGGGAGAGAGACATTAATGTATAGTTGCTTTTCACCTGCCTCCAGACCTGACTGGAGACCTGGTTTTCCACCTTGTTACGTGCCCTGGTTGGGGAATTGAACCTGCGACCTTTGGGTTTGCAGGCCAGCACCTTATCCACTGTGCAACCAGCCAGGGCTCCAAAATAGTAAAATCTTTAAGTAAATACTGTTATAAGTAAATAAATTCAAGAAAAACTTATCCCAGCTACCAATGGTGAATTCCAGCCAGGGTTTGGTGTTAATTTTAATTTATTCCAGATCTTTAAGTCACTTTGTTTTAGAGAACTGGAACTATTATAATTAATTAAGCTTTATTGGATAAGACTTAGTATGCTCAGGGAATGGTCTGTTAAATATTATTCTTGAGTTGGGCAGTTTGACCTACATCTCTCCTGTGTTTTAGGTGTTCTCCTTTTTTACAGATTAATTTAAAATACTTTTAACCCTCATAGTATTATTAGATATTCTATTGACAATGTGTAAATGCCAAAAAATAACCAGCCTCTATTTTAAAAACAGAGTATTTCTCATATTACTCTATTGAGACATTGTGTTGCAGGTAAAAGAAAACATTTTGATGTAATGCATTTCTAAGTAGTCTCTAATAAATAAATTTACTTTTCAGGACTTATATATTCTTGTTTAAGGGAGTAGCAATCACTGTTAACATGGAATTAGCCAAAATGTTGATAGAATTTGCAGAATAATATGAAAGAGAGAGAGAGAGAGGGAATGTGTGTGTAGATAGATAAGTAAGTAGAGAGAGTATTAAAAGGAATTAGTGACATTTTAAAAGAAGTACATACTCATATTTAGTTACAAATATGTTTGAAGATAAGTTTTTCCAGAACACTGGTCAGTTCATTTTTTAAATAACTGAACCTTTATATTTGCAGATGCATAACTTAAAAGAAGAAAAAATAGGGATATTATTTTACTAGCAGAGACACTCTTACTCCTTTACCAGTATTTCCTACATTTTCACCATCTCAGTAATGAAAGTAATATGAATACACAAAAGTTTAAGGTTTTTGTCATGCCTGTTTCTCAGAGAACTTGAAATAGAGGTTTAAAAATATTGAATAAGACTTATCAATATAAGTAAACATTTAACAGTACATTAACATGTAACTAGAGAAAATATGCCCATCAGAAATTCACAGAATACATTTTTAATGGATTTAATGAGGTTGGTAGGATCCTTCTGTTTTTCAGTGATTGGAGGTTATGTTCATACCATTCACTGAAGTAACCATCTTTGTGGTATAGACCATGAAACTTATTACATCTGAGGCACCTTGATGTATCTAAGTAAAAAAGGTATTGAGGAAGCAATTGTATTCACAGGCCTGGTGGGCAGAAGATGAGTGTGTTTTCACTAATGTATGTGTATTTGAGGACTGGGAGATGAGTGGTAGGAGATACACTACCTAATCCATCTTGCTGATGATTAGGATGAGGATGTTTTTAAGAGGGAAATGTTAATGATCTAAACTATAGTGACACTGAGACAGAGGAAATTATGTTGCAGACTAAGCTAACAACTTCTATAAAATAATTTTTATTTTTAACTTAAATTATGCCTGGATTATAAAAACAGAAATTAACTAGTTTATTTTCATCTGTTTCTATTACAAATTTGTAATCTTATGGATGAAGGTGTGAATCAGGGTTGAGTATTATAATTTTCTTTTATTTTGTAGCCATGAAGCTCATGACTGCTTTGGTAAATGTTGCCTTAAACCTCAGTATTCATCAAGATAATACACAGAGACAATATGAAGCTGAAAGAAATAAAATGATTGGGAAAAGAGCCAATGAAAGGTTGGAGTTACTACTTCAGAAACGCAAAGAGGTAAGTTTCATAATGTCTGAAATTCTTCTGTTCTGTAAATGTGTAAAACATATTAGCTTTGTTAGTCTCTGTAAAACTTTGTGTAATTTTTAAATTTACTTTTTAAAGCTATATTATTGGATCTCAGTTTTTAAATAAAAATGCAATGTTCACCTAGTGATTTCTGAGTGTTTATCTGATATCAGAAGAGAATCACAGAACAATCCTACTTTTGAAAGAAGGTAGTATGGGAGTTAGGTAACTCATAAAGATTATCAAGCTATGGACACAGAAAGCATGATAACATTAGCATCAGAAATAAGAACCAGCTAAGCTTACATTTCCAGGGGAAAGCCAAAGATTATGTATATCTAAATGTATAAAGCGTTCTTACAAATAAGATTGATCCAGTTTTATAGTGAAATTTTTACGTATATGTTGGAAGTGATTTTAAACTGAGCATTTAGTAGATAATATTTTTTTTCTTGTTTGCCTAGTACATTTTATTGTTTGTTTTTTTTTTAATTTTATTATTGTTGTATTACATCCATCTCCTTATTGCTCCCCTCTGTCCCCCTCTCCACCCACCCATTCCCCCCAAAGTCAATCCCACCTGTTGTCCATGTCCATGGTTTCTTTATACTAGGATAATATTTTTGTAA
>PVIW01003932.1:79592-149596 GCA_004026585.1 Noctilio leporinus
CTTTCCCTTTGCACATTGCAAGTGTATTCCTTGTCTCTGGTTCTGTTTTGTTTGCTTGTTTGTTTGTTTATTAGTCTCCTGTATTAAGTGAGAACATGTGGTATTTAATTTTTGCTGCCTGGCTTATCTCACTAAGCATGATACTCTCCAGTCCCATCCATGCTATTGCAAATGGTAGGATTTCTTCTCTCTTTCTTTCTGTTGCATAGAACTCCATTGTGTAAATGTACCACAGTTTTTTGATCCATTCATCCACTGAAGGGCACTTAGGTTGTTTCCAGCACTTGGCTATTGTAAATAGAGCTGCTGTGAACATAGGGTTGCATAGGTTCTTCTGAATTGGTGTTTCAGGATTCTTTGAGTATAATCCTAGCAGCGGAATCACTGGGTCCATAAGGCAGTTCTATTTTTAGTTTTTTGAGGAAATTCCATATTGTCTTCCATAGTGACTACATCTGTCTGCCTTCCCACCAGCAATGCAACCTTGTTCCACATCCTGGCCAGCACTTGTTGTTTGTTGATTTGTTGATGATGGCCATTCTGATAGGTGTGAGGTAGTATCTCATTGTGGTTTTAATTTGCCTCCTTCTGATAGCTAGTGATATTGAGCATTCTTTCATGCGCCTGTGGGCCTTTTGTATGTCTTCCTTGGAGCAATATCTGTTCAGGTCCTCTGCCCAATTTTGGGTTGTTCGTCTCCCTGGTGTTGAGTTACATTAGCTCTTTATATATTTTAGAGATCAAACCCTAATCTGAGTTGTCATTGGCAAATATGGTTTTCCATATGTTTGGTTCCCTTTTTATTTTGTTGATGTTTTCTTTAGCTGAGCAGATGCTTTTCAGTTTGATATAGTCACATTTGTTTATTTGTCCCATTATTTCCTTTACCCTGAAAGATATTTTGGTGAAAATTTTGCTGCGTGGGTTATCTGCCATTTTTTGCCTATGTTTTCTTCTAGATCTTTTATGGTGACACTGCTTATGTTAAAGTCTTTTCTCCATCTTGAGTTTACTCTGGTGTATGGTGTAATTTGGTGTTCTAGCTTCATTTTTTTGCATATGCCTATCCAGTTCTCCCAACACCACTTATTGAAGAGGCTATTTGCACTCCACTTTATGTTCCTTCACCCTTTGTCTGCCTGTAGAGTCCTGGGTTTATTTCTGGGCCCTCTATTCTGTTCCGCTGATCTGTTTGTCTGTTCTTGTGCCAGTACAGACTGTTTTGGTTACTATGGCTTCGTAATATAATTTGGTATCTGGTATTGTGATTCCTCCTGCTTCGTTCTTCTTTCTCAAGATTGCTGTAGCTATTTGGGGTCATTTTTGACTTCATATAAATTTATAAGTATTTGTTTTAATTCTGTGAAATATATTAGTATTTTAATAGGGATTGCATTCAATCTATAGATGGCTTTGGGTAGTGTGGACATTTACAGTAATTTGCAATAATTTGAATATATTAATATAAAAGTATTCTTAAACTTACTTCGGTAAAACCTGAAATAAAGTATACATAAGAAGAGTTAAGTCTGATGAACTAAGTCTGAGACATTTTGTTACATTGGATTATGCAATTAAAGCCAGTACTAGTCTTTTTTTTTTTTTAATTTTATTGTTGTTGTATTACATCCATCCCCTTTTTGCTCCCCTCTGTCCCCCCCAGTACTAGTCTTGAGTGTTGATACAAAACAAATTACAATGACACATTGAATATAAGTTTGTATCATTGTTTTTGTTCCTTTTGAGGAGTGATTAAACCTTAACTAACTAATCAACAGTGTTGTCTGTACTGTATTTTCTTTGCTGTCCTGTTTTATTTTGTTGCTACATTCCACCACTTATTCTAGATCCTTGTTATCTTCAAATATGCCTGTTATGCTCAGAACTACTCACAGTTACAGGGCTAATGGCCTATTGAGTCATACTTTGATACTTTAGGTAGACGTAGATGTTTCTTCTGCAGTGGCAACTATAATAATCATAGGTGATCTGTTTCCAAGAAAGGCAGAATCAAGCCAGGAACCTGCGTTAGATAAAGAAAATATAGAAATTGAGCCCTGTTCCCAAAACCAGTGATATTTTGAAGATGGGAATCTCACTGCACTTGTTAAGAGACAGAGAGAGGGCTGTAAAGCCACTCTATAGTATAACTATAGAAATAATGTAAGAATATTGAAATATCAGATATCCCTTGTACAATAAGTGAGAACAATGAATGATAAATTACCTGGGATGAGAATAGCCAGTTATTTAAAGCAGTTGGAACTGTTCATTCTAAATCAGCAATGATCAGCCTGTGCCACAAATAATTTTAAAATATTTAATACCTGACTTTAATTAGGGACATTGAACTCTGTTCCTTTAGATTGTTAAATTTAAAAAAAATAGCAACAGTCAACCCAACAATATTTGTCCAGTGTGAATGAATCAAAATTATATCTTGTGTTCTTTTAATTTTGTCAGATCAGCAAAAAAAATACATATTTTTGGTGTGCTACAGAATTTAATAATTAGTTTGCACCTTGAAATGAAAAAGTTTGAAAATTATTGTTCTGAATAATATGATCAACATTTTAATTAATTTTTTATTTCAGCTGCAAGAAAATCAGGATGAAATTGAAAATATGATGAACTCTATTTTTAAGGGTATATTTGTTCATAGATACCGGTAAGAGATTTTTTAAATTATTTAGATTTTTAACTTATAATTTATTGCTTCTTTGTAGCTCTAGGTAGTTGTAGAAATATAAAACTCTGTCTTGTTTTCTGGAAAACTACTTTGGCTGTAAAAGCTAAATAAATGTTGTACAATTACTATGGAGGAACGTGTACCACCAGCACCATCACTACTGCTATACTCTTCCAAATTCAAAACTTAACACTGTCAGAGGCACCCTATGTACTTACATTTGTAGTGGTGGGATAAGAATTTATAAGGTAGTCTCTAGTTAATGTGACCATAATAAGATGTGATTGTCTTGATAATTGAAAAAAATTATTGCATTGCTTCCTGTCCTGTGATACTCATCTTGTTCCATGAAAATTAACCAGCATACTGTGAAGGTGGCAGAAAAGGTCATCTCTACAGATAATGCAAAAACTTCATAACATTACTTTTCTTTACCTTCAACTATAAGCATGAAAGTAGAAGCAGAGCATCTCCAAAGTATTTTTGTCATGCTGCATTGCAAATGAGATTAGTTTCTCTTTCTGTGAAAACTGTGAACTTTAAAAATATTTAACTACATTACTAAAGATCATATTTCACAAGAAGTAATGACTCATATAAGAGTTGTTACTCTCTGTTACTGACATGTTTAGGTAGATAGATATAGATAATAGAAACACTGTTGTTAGATACATTTAAGACTTTAATTAGCCAGTTAATTAAAAAAGTTAGTTAAAACAGAAAAATTGTTTTTATATTTATTTATTTACCTATTTTTAGAGAAAGGAGAAGGAAGGGAGAAAGAAAGGGGAAGAAACATCAGTATGTGAGAGACACATCGATCGCCTGCCTCTCACACGCCCCAAACCGGGGACCTGGCCTGCAACCCAGGCATGTTCCCTGAGCAGGAATTTAATTGGCAGCCTTTTGGTTCACAGGCCGACACTCAATCCACTGAGCCACACCAGTCAGGACCATGAAAATTGTTTTTATTTTTTGTTATTTTTTAAAGTATAATCTTTATTGTATTTTTTCAATTACTATTTAGTCCCCTTATACTCTCAGATCCCCAGGTAATGTTTTTTTAAAAAGTAACTTTGATATTTTGATTTAAATCAAATATAAAAAGATTTTTTAATAGGACCAAGGCCTTTATTTTGATTATAAATTGTCAGGTTTCACATCCTCTTTCTTGTGTAAGCTATGTATACTGTCATGAATTACTAACAAATTTATTTGAAAAAAAAAAAAAAAAAAACTAAAAATTTTATAGACCAGCCATGCAGTCTTTTCTTAAATTACAAGTTTATAGAGGTATAATTAACAAAAATCAACTGCACAGTTTCATGAGTTTTGAAATACATGTAGAACTACCATAGGCATGATAATATAAGGTCTGTCCAGAAGGTATCCAGCCATGTACTATGAAAAATAGATGTATTTAATGAAAAAGATACAAGACACAAGAAACATTGTACATAGAATAATAAAAACTCAGTCCCCTTCAAAGTAGGCACCTTGGGACCTCACATAGTTCTCCCAGTCGCCATCAGCTACCTCTTTGTATTTTTGTGAATGTCATCTATGGTCTGAAATCTCTTCCCTTTCAGTTGATTTTAGCTTTCGGAAAAGCCATAAGTTGCAGGGCACCAAGTCTGGGCTGTAGGGAGGTTTAGTCACCAGGGTGATTTGTTGTTTCACAAAAAACTCGGCCCAAGACATGATGCAAGAGTGGGCATGTTGTCATGATGAAGGTACCAATCATCAGTTACCCATAGCTGGGGCCTTCTGAATCATCTGAATAGTTTCCGTGAAGGAATGCTTAAGCTTAACACAAAATGTGATGCACAGTACACACTCTCACTCATTGACGCCTACCACCCCCTACTGACTAGTACAGTGAAATGGCCATTGCTCATGCCTGTGCATTCCAGTTCACTCTCCTTGGTGCCAGGTTACGCTGTTGTCCAGCTAACCATTTTTGTTGTATTAACAATGGCTGGATCAAGATGACGGCATAAGTAGACACGCTTTACAACCTCGCTCAACTACTGAAAGAATTACAAGCAGATCTCAAAAACAAATAACCAAAACAGTCAGTAAATGGAGCTGTATGGAAGTCTGCAACACCCAAAGGTTTCAAGAAGCCACATTCATCCAGATGGGTAGGATGGGGGTGGTGTGGAGATGGGACAGAGAGGCAGTGTGGTGTGGAAAAGCAGCGGCGGCAGAACACAGTCCCACATTTATTTATAGTGGATAAAAATTGGAAGGGATACCCAGAAGCTAGCAATCCCAGCCTCCAGGCCAGGTCTCACAGACCAGGAAGATAACCCCCCATTACCTCTAGCTGTAAAAACCAGTGGGGGTTGGGCAGCAGCAGAAACTGCCCTATATTTACCACTAAATGTATACAAACCTCAGGGCAGCAGCTAGAAGAGCACCAATCATATACGGCAAGTGCCAGGCAAATTGCCAGAAGCCAGGCAGCGGCATTGTCCCATCTCCAAGTGCCCACAACCTCCCACTCCCCCACGCCCGTCACACATACACACACACACACACACACACACACCACCCCCCACCCCCCACCCCAACAAAGCAGTGAAATGGGTGGCCCCTCCATAGCAATTAACTAAGGCTCTGCCCCATACCATTTTCAGGTGCCTTTGCTACATTAGCCACACTATTAAGATAGGAAGGTAAAGCAGCTCCACCCAATTAACAGAAATAAATACAGGAGACTGCCAAATTGAGGAGGCAAAGAAATGTGGCCCAAATGAAAGAACAGGGCAAAACCCCAGAAAAAGAACTAAATGAAATGGAGATGGCCAGCCTATCAGATGCAGAGTTCTAAACAGTTTGGTGATAAGGATACTCAGAGAACTCATTGAGAACATCAAAAAATAAAAAAATTTAAAAAAAGTAGAAAGGAAAGTTACACAGAATGAAATAAAAATATACAGAGAATCAACACTGAAGGGAAGGAAGGTGGGATTCAAATCAGAAATTTGAAACAAAAGGAAGAAACAAACATTCAACTAGAACAGAAGAAACAAGAATGAAAAAAAAAAAAAAAAAAACGAGGAGAGGGTTAGGAACCTCTCTGCAACAACTTTAAACTTACCCGCAAAGGAGTTCTCATAAGACTATCAGCTGATTTCTCAAAATAAACTTTGCAGGCAAGAAGGGGCTGGCAAGAAATATTCAAAATGATGAAAAGCAAAGACCTACAACCAAGATTACACTATCCAGCAAAGTTATCATTTAGAATGGAAGAGCAGATAAAGTGCTTCCCAGACAAGGTACAGCTGAAGGAATTCATCAACACCAAGTCATTATTACATGAAATATTAAAGGGACATGTTTAAGAAAAAGAAGATCAAAATATGCAGTTAAAATGACAACAAACTCACAACTTTTAACAACTGAATCTCAAAAATAGAAACAAAAAACAAACTAAACAAACAATCAGAACAGGAACAGAATTACAGGTATGGAGGGTTATCAGCCGGGAGGGGGAAGGGGAACAATGGGGGAAATGGTGCAGTGATTAAGAAGCATAATTGGTAGCTACAAAATAAACAGGGGAATGTTAGCAATACTATAGGCAAGAAATAAGCCAAAGAACTTAAATGCATGACCCTTGTACATGAACTAAGGGAAGGGAGACACTGGGCAGAGGGGAGCAAAAGGGGAAAAATTGGTCCAACTGTAATAAGCATAATCCATAAAATACACTTTTAAAAAATGGCTTGACTTTTTCTGGATAGACCTTGTACTTTATATGTTGAAGAGACAATTAGTAAATTGGAAAATAAGGAATGACATTTCTGATACTTGAGGGATAGTTTGGAGGCTTCATATAAGATTTCAAACAAGGAGAGAGTGTTGGAAAGAACCACTCATGAGATAAATTTAAAATGAAAAGACAGTGTTAAGTAGGTCAAAAAAATTTTTCCACATTTATACATAGTCAAAATGCAAAAATCAAAGGTCATAAGGCAGGAGTTAAAACAACCAAAAAAGAAAAGCTATTATTTTAGCGATGGTAAAAGAATTTAAAAACCATTAGGCCATAGAAACAAACTCAATAGAAGAATAGATAACAGAAAAGATTTCAACAATAATTAGAAAGTGAAAATTTTATTTTCTAGTTGAGTTTTCATTTATTCATACTTAGAGAAACATTTTATTTTTAAGATTTCTTTTTTTTTTAAAGATTTTATTTATTACTTTTAGAGAGGGGGAGGGAGAGAGGCATCAGTGTATGGTTTCCTTTAGCCTGCCTCCAGCTGAGGACCTGGCTTGCAACCCGGCTTACAACCTGGTTGGTTATGTGCCCTGGCTGGGGAATTGAACCAGCAACCTTTGGGTTCACAGGCTGGCGCCCTTATCCACTGTGCCACCAACCAGGGCTTAGAGAAACATTTTAAAATCATGTTTTCAGAGCTCTTATAAAAGTCCATGAAATGACTTAGTGTGAGCAAATTGTCATTTTATTCTTTTAATCTTTATTTTCTAACATTTTATCTTTGACCTAACCTGTGTGTCAGGTTGATAGTTAAAATGTGAATATTAATTAAAGATTTTTATTTGAGTATTTGTGTATATGACAGTTTTTAATCTTTTGCCTCAAATTCTGTTAATCAAAAAATTAAGGAGTAATATACAGAAGCAGATAGCCTGCTCTGTATGACACCCTATGTATGCCTTTCTATGTATTTTGATACTATTGTAACTAATAGATAATAGAACAAAAATGAGACGAAAAATATTTCCATTTTTATAAATATATTAAATTTCTAATGTATTTTAAATAACTGATCATTCTGAAATAATGCAAAGAAATACATGGATTTAATTAGCAAACAGGGAAGTATCAACTCTTCAGGTCCGCACATAAACATTTCTACCTCTCAAAAGCCTTTCCTGACCTCTTTTACTCTCCTGTACTAACATTTAACATTTAATATTTATTTTACTCATCTTTAAGTTTTGGTTTCTGTTCTCAAGTTCTTGGTCACAGGCAAATAAAAGATACATACAGTATGACTTCTAAGTGTAACTCCTTAGCTGTTTCTTTCTCACCTAGATTATTTCAAAAAAATTCGTTATAGTTGTTCTATTTTGGAAAATTAATTTTTTTAACCAAATAATTAGTGACAAAATTGGTTAAGATACGAATTCATTGTGTGCTACAATTTAGATATCGGGCCTTCTTGAAGCTTGTAATTATTTTTCACTCTAGAGCTCTCATGAGATGTTTTGTTTGTGAGAGGTAATCAGAATTGTCAAAACACCCATATTAGAATTATTCTCTGAAATTTGTATTGTAGTCATTTTAATTTAACCAGCTTTCTTAGTAGGAAAATACCTTTAAGGATACTACAAGAAACATTTAATTAAGTCATTAAAATTAAATTTCTTTTTGTGGTAAGTAGAAAATACTTGAATTCCATCTGCCAAGAAAGTAATTCAGAATGAAAACTTAAGTCCAGATATTAAAGGTTTACGTCTCTCCAAAGACATTAAACTGTGAGGATCAGTCAATTAGATATGTTCTTCAGAGAAATGAACATCATTATTTTTATGCTGTAAAATAGTTACAATTAAGGATTTTGCTGGAGAATTTCACTTTTCTAATTTCATTTCTATTTCTTTGAGTTTGCAGGTGAAAGCATCCTGACTTTATTTTTAGTTGCTCAAGTCTCCAGTACCAGAATGCTATGAATATTAGTCAGTGTTATCATTGTCTTAAACCTTTCCTCTTCTCTTAATTTTTTGCCCTCTATTTAATCTTTGTTTTATAAACGCCCAGACACTAGCAGCTAAACCTTACCTTTTTCAATGGAACGAGGCCATTGGAAATAGTGATTAAGGTGTTAAAAAGAAATTAATGTGTGAAGATCAGGAGTTGGGGGACTTTTCTGCATAAGAAAAATATCTGTGAAATCAAAAGATATATTGTAATTAAATAAGGGAATATTTAGAAACATATTGCATTTTTATTTTATAGTGTATCTACTTAAGTAGAATGTTATTTCCCAAAGGTCAAGAAAGCGTTTAGGAGTCTAATAGGCAATACAAAAAGGTATTAAAAATTAGAATTAGACTGAGAGATTCTTATAAAAAAACTTTCGAACAAGATTTTCCTACTGAAATAAAGGTAAATCTTTATATTAGGAATTAGCCATCTATAATTTCAGTATCGTTGGTAATAGTAATGCCAGTGGGAATGACTGGAAGAATGATTGAGCTGTGTGCATATGAAGTTACCGTACCTAGTTGTCATTATGGTTTTATTTATTTTTATTTATTTTTTAAAAATTTTATTTATTAATTTTAGAGAGAGAGAGGGAGAGAGACATCAATGTATGGTTGCCTTTCACCTGCCTCCAGCTACAGACCTGGCTGGAGACCTGGCTTGCAACCTGGTTATGTGCCCTGGCTGGGGAATCAGAATCAAACCAGCAACCTTTGGGTTCACAGTCATTATGGTTTTAAATAGTATACCATACCTATTCTTCTTGTCTTCAGTCTGCTTCCTTGACATTAAGTGATAAAAAATGCAGCCAAGTTTTTTTTGGTTTTTGTTGTGGTTTGTTTTTTGTGTGTGGGTGGTAGTTTTGTTTGTTTTTTACAGGGGGCTGTTAAATTTATTTTTTAAAGGTAATAATACAGAGAATAAAAGCACACTGATTTCTGAAAAATAACTACTTTGTAGGATGGAGAAAGCTAATAAAATGCTATAATTTGGGTGTTTAGTGGTTGTGTTCAGTTTTTATTTGGACAGCCTAGTAGAAAACAAAGTACATGAATTTTCAGTTTGCAGAGATGAAGATTTATATTAAATAGCAGAACAATATCAAGTGACAGGTAAAGATATGTGATACATTGATTTATGGAAAAATTAGTTAATACTAATAAAACAAAATGTGTGCACTTTTTTTACATAGTAATTTCACATCTAGGTACTATTATAAAAAGTTTCTTATTGATTTAGTTGACCATGTCCTACATTAGATAAACAGTGTTCCAAGAAAAGAAAAATGTATATGTCTTTCTACATGTTAAGCTTTTAATGTTTTTTATCCTAAATAATTTGATGTTTTTGTTGCCACCCAGTAAATTTATTTCATAATGTACACTGTTTGAAAAAACAACCATACAGAAACTCACAGATGTGCACAAGGAGACATGTACATATAAAAATGTTCATGGCATTCATTGTTAATAAATGCAGAAACTTGGAAACAATCTAAGTATCAATGAGCAAATGTATAAACAGTTTGTAAAATATTTATAGTAAGGAGCATTGAACATCAGTTATAATTACATTGGAACTGGAACTATATGTGAATCAGTATGTTTTAAGTGTCAACGCATGAGTTGTGAAAAAATTGTTGAGGATACCTTCAGAATATTGATTATGAAAAGTTTGAAAATACATTAAATACCCCTGGCTGGTGGCACAGTGGATAAGGCCTCGGCCTGCAAACCCAAAGGTTGCTGGTTCTCTTCCCAGCCAGGGCACATAACCAGGTTGCAAGCCAGGTCTTTAGCCAGGTCCGTAGCTGGAGGCAGGTGAAAGTATACGTTGATGTCTCTCTCCCTCTCTGCCTCTCTCCCACCAGCCCTCCTCTCTAAAAAGTAATAAAATCTCTTGTAAAAATACATGAAATAATATATATAAAGTTAAGCACAATGATGCATATGGGAATGATAATGAATTGAGGATGGTTATTTATTTTGAGGAGGGAGGTGCATCAATAAGAGGTTAAGAACTAAAATACTATAGTTGAGAAATACTTTTATATCTGAAATTTTTTATATTTAGAAACAAATGTCCTTCAGCCATTTATGCTAGGTGTTATGAAGGTCTAAAAACATTCTTTCACAAGTTATAGTAAAGCTACTTTTTATACACTACTGTCTGTAAATGACTAGATTGATGGTACTTAAGAGATTATGATAGTAAACATTTATGGAAGGTTTGGTAGGTGCCAGGCATAGTTCTAAGTCTTATCCTTTTATTAAGTGAGTTCATGTTCACAGTAACTCTGTGATTTTTAGGTACAGTTATTATCCCTAATTTACAGATGGGGAAATCTAAGAAAAAGGGATGTAACTTGCCTAAAGCCATACAGCTAGTAAATAGAGCCAGGATGTCTTGCTCCAGATCCTGTACTATAAGCCCCTGTATGTTATAGAATCTCTTCCTGAGAAAAAGATATTTTAAAAAAACAAAACAAAAATAATGTAGGAAAACTAAACATTGTGATTGGTAGTATGGCTTTTAAAGAGAAAGTTTCTCAGATTTTTATTCTTTAGCAATGGCAGGGACCCAGAAGACACTGTGATTTATTAGAGCAGAGTGAAATATTAGAATGCCTGCACCCATTTTGTCATTAAAGAGCAACTAAGAAAAGCTCTTTAGTTAACATTAAAATTCCAGGTAAATTGTTGCCAGATGAATTCATTGACAAATGAGTGCTTTTCAATTATTTGAATAATTAAAAATTATTTTAGATTACAGGTTACTCACGTTTAGTAAATCAGAAATCTTAAAGAACAATTTACAAAAGAAAATTAAGATTCACTTTGATGTAATTAATATGATTTTTTTTAGCTGGAACTAATAACATTAAAACATATGGTAAAAATACTGACATCATAATTGATCATGATTCACAGATTTGAGAGTAGGAAAATTTCAGGATAGTTATATTGATTATTAGAGTGAGGTGAAAAGCTATCTGGGTACAGAGCCAGAAACCTGACTTTTGGGGTTGGTTCTACCACAACTTCATAGTGTAGTCACCAAGGTTGTTTCCATTGTGACTAAATGTGAATTATTATTCTGTCCCGTGCAATTACATTAAAGTTTTGGGTTTTGCATACTATCATACTTTTTCAGATAATATTTGCTTGTGTGGTTTTGTCTCATAGATGTATTAAATTATGTCTTGGTCATAAAATTTATTTTCTATTAATTCATTACATATGTTCTAACTTAGTAAGATTTCAGTTACTTAAGGAAACAGTTTTTGAGTTCCTGTATTATTCTGTATTTGGATGTTGGTACTCTGATATTTGTTGACTTCATAATAGCTATAAGTCTCTCAGAAAGCTTCAAATGTCTAGTATAATGTATATAGTACGGTTGAGTTAAAAATAAGATAATTTCTGGAGCATTATTTTTCTGTATGGTATCACTAATTTTTATTCTACAGCAGCCAAAGAAGAAAAATAGATGATATTCTATTTGGGCGGCCTTTGAGAGTACAGGTATTAAATTGAGTATTAGGAATAATGTTAATATTTATTGATTGTGAAAATGAATATGGAGTACATTCAGGCTTTTGATATTAATCAAGCGTTTGTTTCTTTTTTTGTCCTTTCCTCCACTAGTGATGCTATTGCTGAGATTAGAGCCATTTGTATTGAAGAAATTGGAGTATGGATGAAAATGTATAGTGATGCCTTCCTAAATGACAGTTACTTAAAATATGTGGGTTGGACTCTTCATGACAGGGTAAGTTACTTCATTACAAGCTTTGATTGAAAGTACACTGCTATGCATGTCTTATTACTTGACACTATCTTTAATAGTATAGGAGTGGAAGGTGATACAGCCATCACCTGATGGCATTGATGAAATTTGAGACATCAGCCCACTTGTGAAAATTTTTACTTAGGAGTAATACTGTCTTAAACAGGAATGGACAGTCTGGTTCATATAAAATTTTAAGTGACTACGTTACCTCAAGAAACTAATTATAAACTTTTTCTAGTTTGGAAAGAGATTTGTTATTTTTCTAAAAATATAAAAACTAAACAAGCCTCCTGGTTTTAAAATTTTTAGGCTCATGTTTCAGTAGAGTGTTTTCTCGGAGTTGAATAGATGTGTTGAGTTCTAGGACATTTGACTAAAAATATATAGTAGTTCTATTAGAAAAGGCTCTGACTTTAAAATGAATTCTACATTATTGAGCCCTGAGTAAGTAATCCTCAAAATAAACAAGAGGAGGAGTGATAAATTATTAAAATTTTTATGATGAACAACCTGGCATTCTACAACTTAAATTGCAAGATGTTCCCAAATGTGGAAATGTTACAGTTTACTTTAAATTCTTATGTTGGCAGTGATAATGACACTTTATGGAATCAGGCCAGACCTCGGTTCAGCAATCTCAGTGCTTGAGTTCTACTAAAGAAAGAAAGTACATTTAGATGGTCACCAATATAGAAAAAGTTAGTTGTGGAGGAAGTGGTTCAGGAACCAATTATAGAGGCAAAAAGAAAGGCCTTTGGAGTTAGGAGAGAGAAAGGTCAAGGTAATGAAATCAGAAAAGTGGGTGTTCATGCTGCCTGTGAGTACCAGACCCATTAAGCAGAGACAGAGGTTGAATCTTTATGTTTACGTGATTCAGACGGTTGGCCATCTGAGAACACAACAGATTTATACCCTTCCAGACTGTCTTAAATTCCATTATAAACAGGCCCTTTTTAATAGAAGAAGGCGTAGGTAAGGAGTTTGGAATTCAGGGAAAAGTTCATCAGATAAAAGCTGCAGCATTCTTCCATCTGTATCCTGGGTGGAAGTCTTTGTGCTGTGGTCATCTCACCCTGGAGTGTAATGGCTCAGATACCATCATCTTGATTGCTTGCACTCCTCCCTAGGCTCAAAAGTGGAACTGTTTATGATTACCTGGAGTGAAGGTGTGTATTCCTCAGTTCCTGAAACAATAGCTTTTTACATACATTGATTACTAGGCTTATTAGCTGTTAACCAGAAACTAAAAGTTTTCAACATCCTAGTCCCAGATCAGTAACATGTCTGAGGGGGAAGAAGTAAAAAGCATGGGTGTGCCCCTGGAATGGAGAGCAGCATTGTGCTCTTCTCTTGAGGGTATTTGGTGCTCTCTGGGGAGGATCCTAATAGAATATACATCAGTTTTCCAGGTGTGTCCCTTTAGGGTCTTGGTCTCTACCATTTGGTTAGCAGTCCCTGATGTCAGCCAAGGCATCACTTGTCTGGGCCTGGAGCTGTAACACAACTGAGGCCTAGATGTTTTTCCTAGCTGTTAATGTCTAAAGGAGTGGTCATGCAGGATCCCACATGGGAGTTACATGAGGCCACTCTTTGGCCCTTTGTTTCTCCTCCAAAGAAATCTATGACATGACCAACATTCCAGAGGAAGGAAAATCAGGAGGATCCCAACCACCAGACAAGTGATATATATCAAAGGTCAGGGAGTCTATAAACCACATATATGATCCTAGGGAAGGAAAGATTACCCTGGAAAGGTCCTTTTTTTCCCCAGTTTTGGCCTTTGCTTTGTGTTAGTTGGTCAGTGATGCAGGCTATGAAAGAATTCACAAAGAGAAAAATGTGCAAAGAGAAAATATTTTATTCATTTTCCAAGAGTGGAAAGGGGCATGGTGTGGAGGGATATACCAACATTGAGGAATGGGAGCTTTGAGCTTTTATTGGATTATAATTGGAATAAAAAAGGGTCAGGTGTTGCTATTGTGTGCCCCCTCCCTCCCCCCAGGTTTTTGGGGTATTGTAGCACAGAAGGCTTCAGTAGGTTTTGCGTAAGCTGCCGTTTGCTCCAGTGTTATCTTTTGCCTCCAGCTAGGGGAGCTGGTTAGTTACCTTCAGTTGTTGCTTTCCAGTAATTTTCAATCCTGAGACAAGAGCTCAAAAAAGTAAAATAGCACTCTTATTTAACAAGGTGGTACGCCTGCCCAGCAAATGGTGCCAACTATGTTATTTTCCTAGGCACCCAGGGCTTTCCACCCATTTTTACCTGGTATGTCATCCTTGCTCAGCTATGTCTGTCTAACTGCCTGCCAGTTATATTCCATTATTTCAATTGTTGAAAATTTGTCACAGCTATTAGAAGGCATTTTATGTATTTATTTTTTAAAGATTTTGTGTTTATTTTTTGAGGGGAAGGGAAGGGAGAAGGGGAGTGAGAAGGAGAGGGAAAGAAACATTAATGTGTGGTTGCTTCTCACAAGCCCCAACTGGGGGCCTTTGGTAATATTAAAAGACTTTTCTCTATCTTACTGTTATCAACTTGTAGAAGATTTGCATTTTAAAGTATTATCAAAGATTTTCTTTTTTTGTAATGTCTTGTTCTGGTATTAGAATTAAGATAATGCTGGCCTCATAAAATGAGTGTGGGAGCCTACCTGTCTCTTGAAGTTTATGAAGTAATTTTAGAAGGAGGGCTGTTAGCTCTTCTCAGAATGTTAAATAAAATTTACTGGATAGCCATCTAATCTAGGGCATTTGTTTGTTGGGATGTCTTTGATTATTGCTTCAGTTTCACTAGGTGTTATCAGATTCTTTGATTCCTCTTGATTTAATATTGGAAGATTATACGTCTCTAGGAATTTGTTCATTTCATTCAGTTTGTTCAATAGGTCACTATCCCTGATGAACGTTGATGCTAAAACCCTCCATAAAATATTAGCAAACCAATTACAGCAATGCATCAAAAAGATCATACACCATGATTAAGTGGGATTTATTCTGGGAATGGAAGATTGGTACAACATTCACAAACCAATAAATGTGATTCACCACATAAACGAAGTGAAGGATAAAAACTACATGATCATATCAGTAGATGAAGAATAGGTTTTGATAAAATCCAGCACCTATTTATGATAAAAACTCCTAACAAAGTGGGAATGGAGGAAACATAGTTAAATATAATATAGGCCATATATGACAAACTTACTGCCAGCATCATACTCACTGGGCAAAAACTACAAGAATTTCCCTTAAAGATAGGGAGCAAGACAGTGAAGTCTGCTTTCACCTCTGTTATTTAGCATAGTCCTGGTAGTCCTAGCTACAGCCATAAGGTAAGAAGAAATAAAAGGCATTGAGATTAGAAAGGATGAAATAAAACTGCCTTCATTTGCAGATGATATGATAATGTAGAAACCCCCAAATATTCTACCAAGAATCCACTAGAACTGATCAATAAATTCAGCAAAGTAGCAGGATGTAAAATTAATACCCAGAAGTCAGATGCATTTTTATATGCCAATAATAGAACTAGCAGAGTAATTAAGAAAACAACTGCATTCACAATTGCTTCAAAAAGAATAAAATACTTAGGAATAAAACTAACCAGGATGTAAAAGACCTGTACATGGAAAATTTTATTAGACACTGAAGAAAGAAATTGAAGGAGATACAAATATGTGGAAGCACATACCATGTTCATGAATAGGAATAATTAATACAATTAAAATGGCCATACTTTAAAAAAAAATCCATATTACCCAAAGCTGTCTATAGATTCAATACAATTCCTGTCAAGATTCCAATGACATATTTGCAGAACTAGAACAAATATTTCAAAAATTGATATAGAACAATAAAAGACCCTGCATGACATAACAGCGATCCTGAAAAAGAAAAACAAAGTTGGAGGAATCATGCTACCTAATATGAAATTGTACTATAAGGCTATAGTAATTAAAACAGAATGGTACTGGCATAAAAACAGACACGTAGACCAGTGGAGCAGAATAAAGAGCCCCGAAATAAGCCCACATCTTTACAATCAATTAATATTTGACAGAGGAAGGAAGCAGGCGTATAGAATAGGCTAAAGACAGTTTATCCAATAAATGCTAAATGCTGTTGGGAAAATTGGACAGATACATGTAGAGAAATGAAACTAGACCACCTTCTTATGCCATGGAAACAGTAAATTCAAAATGCATCAAAGAATTATTAGACCTGAAATAATTACAATCCTACAAGAAAAAAAAACAGGAAATAAAACCTCAGACATTGCTTATGGCAATATTGTATCAGATATTTCTCCCCATGTAAGGGACACAAAAGAAAAAAATAAATGGGACTATATCAAACTAAAAAGGTTTTACACAGCAAAGGAAATAATCAACAACATAAAGAGACATCCCATGGAATGGGAGAACATATTTGTCAGTATATCTGATAAGGGGTTAATATCCAAAATTTGTAAAGCACTTAGGAAAGCGAATACCAAAAAACAAGCAATTTAAAAAATAGACAAAGAACTTGAATAGACACCTTTCCAAAGAGAACATGCAGAGGACCAATAGACTTATAAAAAGATGTTCAGCCCTGGCTGGTAGCACAGTGGGTAAGGTGCCAGCCTGCGAACCCAAAGGTCGCAGGTTCGATTCCCCAGCCAGGGCAACTAACCAGGTTGCAAACCAGGTCTCCAGTCAGTCTGTGACTGGAGTCAGGTGAAAGGCAACCATACATTGATGCCTCTCTCCCTTCCCCTCTTTCTAGAAATAATGAAATAAAATCTTAAAAAAAAAAAAAAGATGTTCAATGTCAGTAATCATCAGAGAAATGCACACTAAAATCACAGTGAGATACCATCTCACACCTGTCAGCATGTTTATCAGTAAACTGACAAACAAGTGCTGGTGAATATGGAGAAAAGGGAACCCTTTTGCACTGTTGGTGGAAACACAGATTGCCGCACCACTGTGGAAAACAGTATGGAGATACCTCAAAAAGTTAAAAATGGATCTGCCTGTTGACCCACCAATTCCACTTCTGGGAATATACTTGAAGTAACCCAAAATACTAATTTGAAGGAACATAAGCACCCCTATGTTCATTGCAGCATTGTTCACAATCCCTAAGATATGGAAGCAACTCAAATGTTCATCAATAGATGATTAGGTAAAATAACTACAGAACATTTACACAAAGAAATACTACTCAGCCGTAAAAAAGAAAATTTCCCCTTTGCGACAGCATAGATGGACCTAGAAAATGTTACGCTAGATGACATAAGCCAGTCAAAGACGACTACCATGTGATTTCATTCATGAATGGAATCTAATGAAAAACTGAACTAACAAAGAAAATGGGGGCAGACTGATGAATGGAGACAGCTACTGTGGGGACGAGAGGGTTGAGCCAGAAGGAAAAAGGACTCATGGACCTGAACAACAGTGTGGTGATTGCTGTGGGGGAGGATGATATAAGGGGACTAAATGGTAATGGAAAAAGTACAATATTAAGATTAAATTTTTAAAAAGTTATCAAAGATGTTTTCAAAATCACAAAGTTGCATAAATTATGATGAAAGATCCTAAGGGGATTTTACAGGTCATTTTTGCTGCTAAGAATGCATTCAAGTGTAGGGAAATCATCACAAGTTGATTGCTCAACATAAGAATTGCTTTTTTTATAAAGATTTTATTTATTATTTTTAGAGAGGGGGGAAGGAAGAGAGGGAGAGAAACATCAATGTGTGGTTGCCTTCCACCTGCCTCCAGCTACAGACCTGGCTGGAGACCTGGCTTGCAACCTGGTTATATGCCCTGGCTGGGAATTGAGCCAGCGACCTTTGGGTTTGAAGACCGAAGCCTTATCCACTGTGCCAGCAGCCAGGAAGAATTGCTAATTTTTAATGGATGATTTGAAGGGGTTCTTCTTTCCTACTGGCTCTCAGGAAAAATTCAGTTAGTAAATAGTGAATTTTTTTTCTAAATGTTATCTTTCCTAGCAAATTCAAATTTTTTTCTGTACACTAATAAATCCCAAGTTTGATTCTGTATTTTCGTTGTCTATTGTTCTTGCAGACTAGGGGTCTTTTCCATCAAAGTTTCATGTCAGGTTTATTTAATTAAATTTTACTACAATGTGAGAGAATGTAGTATTACAGTTTGTCCTTACCCATACACACACTGTTGAACTCAACAAGACAAACATTTTAGAAGGAATAAATTTAAAGTCCTTCCTTCTTAGTCCTCACCATTACCATACCAATTTTCCTCCTCCTCCCACCTCCCTTATTGAGTATTCTACTGAATATAAATAACCACTAATTTTAACAGAACTTTTCAAATGATCTCAAATACTAGGAATAACACCAGTTTGATGTGATTTATCAAAAAAATTATAATTTTCAAATCAGTAAAATGTGCTTGTAGAAATCCTCTCTCCAAGCAAAGGAAAAGCTAGATTTCTCTTATATGATGTTTTCAGTAGATTGATCTATTTCAATGTAAGAAATGTTCATACTATAAGAATTTGTATGAGTTTACTTGAGCTAAACTGATGACAATTGCCAAGAAACAAAACCTCAATGGATTGAGAAAATGCTTCTGTAAATGGCAGGTTTGCACCTATTATATACATTACAATTAAAAGAGAAGAGTAAGTTGGTTATATGAAATCCATTGGTGATAGATTAGGGAGGCAGGAGAAAGCAAAGCAGGGGAACCTGGGATTAGATAAAAACTAAAATAATAGACTCATACTTCAGTTAACAATTAAAACAATAACATTTATGATGAGGATATTTGTGGTCTTACTGTGGTGGAGTGCCTGTGCTTTGAGTGGTCCAGAAAAAGGACTTTGGATAATCGAAAGGTATGTTACCTTAGATGCAAAAAGACAATACACAGGATCAGTTAAGGTAAAGATTGACTTTGAGTAGGGATGATTCTAGTCTAGTGCATGACTGCCTGCCATGAAAGCAAGCATGACTTGCTTTCAGTTAGAAAGTTCTTTACTTTAGACTATCCTATATGGTTACTTTCTGTCTCTTGAGTTTGTAAGAAGTTAACACAGGCCTCTTGCCCTGAAGTTTAATATGTAGCCCCCTTCATCCAAAATTGTATAAACCTCTCCTACAATCTTTAGAACTTGGTGTAAGTATTAAATAAGCCCTTCTAAACCTTCGTTTTTATTCCCACTCTTAATTTCTTTGTACTTTTTCTTTCTGAGGAGTATAGTCATTTGCTTTCTCTCCTTCTGATCTAGTTAAAACTGCTCTTTCTATAGGACATGGTTTTTGCCTTCAGATTCATCCTGTGCCTTTTCAAATGAGCTAATAAAACAATTCTCTCCTTTTTTAAGATTATATTTTAAATATCAATTGCATCTTTTCAGTTTTAGAAGTTAATGACCTAGCCTACCCTGCTTTTTAATATTGCTAATTTATGTTTTATAGTATAAGTTGTAGTCAATAGAAAGACCATCTCTAACAAGTAAAGTAGTTATTAGAGATTACTTGTCTTTCTGTTGACCAAAATTTACTTCTAATTTCTAGCCAGTTGTTTTAGTTGTCATTAAGGGTAACAAAGAATAGATCTAATTTATATACACCTAAAGTAGTCTCTGTATTCTGGGTTAAATATCTTAATCTCTGTATATTTATACTCTTGACACTAGGTTGCCTTTACCCTCTTCAGTTTATCAATTTGCTCTGTACTATTTTTGTTATTAGCTTATGTGTAAAATTCTTGCATATGCTTGATTTCTCATGTCAACATCTCTTTGCACTTTGGTGGCATCTATGTTCAGTTAGTCCACCTCATTTCTTCTTCTTTGTGTTGGATCATTTCAGATTCTGTTTTTCTTAAGTTCACCAAAAACATTTCTAGTCCTGTATGTGTCAAGAAAATGACATATTGCCTGTTACCTGAAGTAGAAGTTCGATCACTTCTGCCCACTGCATCTTGATATTGGAGCTGCCACAGAAAACAGTGAAACAATGGGTGAAACAGTGTTTTACTCACATAGAGAAGGCATAAAGCAAAGTCAATTTCAATAGTGGGTGTCAGTCTACTATAGCCAACCATCTCTCCCAGAAGTCAGCATAGGGCACTTGCCCCCTAGGCACCCCTTTTGTGACACAGGACTAAAGACTCTCAGGGGACAGATGTAGCAGTGGGGTTGGCCAGGTACCATATGACACATAGGCTTAAGCAGATTAAAAGAATATACATTGAATCTGAAAGAAGAAAAATATTCCCATACAAGGTGATAAGCCCAGTACAAGCTGTAAGAACTCTCTTGATAAGGAGTGTTCCAGGCCCAAGGGCCATTTTTATGCAGGGCTAGGGACAGTGGCAGGGGTTGGGGGTGTCAAAAAACTTTTGTATAGGAGACCTTTTCTCAACAGTCCACCCTTCAGTCTGCCACTAAAATGACAGATAAAGTATATCAAATCCTGTGGAACCATCACCTACCTTGAACTTGAAGGTGAAATTGAGTTTTCTTGGGTCCCTGAACAACCTATATGGATGTGAATTGCTCATAGAGCCTTTCTGTCATTTGGATGCAGCACCTTACAAAGATAATTAGGAGAGCCAGGTTCAGGAGAACAATTAGACCTCCCTGGAGAATGGTCCAGGAACCCCAAGTGCCTGGATTAAACCAACTAAAGAGGTCAAAATGTGAGGGGAGACTGTACAGATGATAACCATGTCACCTTAACATGGATATTCACCTCGGTTTCTAAGTTCCTCAAGTTGTTGATGTAGATGCAGAAAGAAATGCTGGCAAGAATACAAATGCCACCCTGTTCTGCCAGCAAATAACCAAAGGCCATTTGATTATCCACTACCTTGACTAGTGAGTTTACTAGGTCATATTGATCTTGGTTGACTAGGCAGTGGTCTCAGTTATTCTGCCATAGTTTAGGACATGTTGTATGCTGTTTCCTTCCTAGTGCTTATATACCTATACTTGGTATTAGAAATTTAGAGCCCTGGCTGGTAGCACAGTGGATAAGGCGCCGGCCTGTGAACCCAAAGGCCGCAGGTTCGATTCCCCAGCCAGGGCACATAACCAGGTTGCAAACCAGGTCTCCAGTCAGGTCAGTGGCTGGAGGCAGGTGAAACGCAGCCATACATTGATGTCTCTCTCTCTCTCTGCCTCTCTCCCTTCCCCTCTTTCTAAAAATAATGAAATAAAATCTTTAAAAAAAAAAAGAATTTGGACAACAACAGAATGAAACCAGTGCTTAGTTTGTCTTCCTAGGAAGGTACTGTGAGCAACTCTATGGTATTAGCAAAGTGAATCCTTTCCAGCCCTCTTTGTAGTTACTTACATGACAGTAAGTCCTATAACTCTTGAAACAACAAAATGCTTCCCTTGAAAGCAGACATTGGGGTCTGCAGAGAAATACATAACCTCGAGGGGTGCTGGTGACACATGTCAGGGATTTGTTCTCATAATTCTGACTAGTCCAGTTGTACACAGTCTCAGCTTGCTTTGGCCACATGGTTGCAATGAGAGAAAAGTTAAGCATGGATCTTCCAATATATACATTTATATATATATAAATGTCAATATATATAGATGAGTAATAATCATTCTGGTACAGGGGTCTTTTCTATCATATTATTGGTAATATTAAAGCAAGGAACTTCAGAGAATGCCTGCATCAAAAGAGTTGTCCAGCAATTTGAGGGATACAAGGTCTGTCCAGAAAGTATCCAGCCACACAATATGAAAAGTAGAGGAATATTATTGAAGAGAATACAAGAAAACATTGTACATAGGACAATGCTGCCTCAATCCCCTTCAAAGTAGATACCTTGGGACCTCACACAATTCTCCTAATTGCCATCAGCTGCCACTTTGTATTTTCCTGAATGTTACTGATGGTCTGAAATCTCATAGGTGAATTTACTTTTGGGAAAAGCCAGAAGTTGCAGGGGGCCAAATCTGGGCTGTAGTGGGGCTGAATCATTTAAGTGATTTAATGCTCCGCCAAAAACTCTGTAAGACATGCTGCATCGGCGTTGTCATGATGAAGCATCTAATTACCAGTTGCCCAGAGCTGCTATTCCGAATCATCTGAATAGTTTATAGTTTCTGCAGAGGAATGTTTTAAAACGTGATGTAGATTCATGGCTGTACTTGCTCAGTCATTTTGAATGTGACAACCACACAGTGCACATGGTTACTCTACTGTCTACTGCCGCCACGACTAGGACAGTGTAGTTGTCATTGTTCACTCATGCACATTTCAGTCCACTTCCCTTGGCTGCCAAGTTACATCGGTATCGAGCAAACCATTCTCATTATATTAATAATAGGTGGACTTTTTCTGAAAGACTTTGTAACTTGAGGGATGTCTGAGTAGCATTAGTTTGTCTCCTCTCACTGTAGCTATACTAATTTTTATCAAGATGTTTTATCAGGCAGAATAGAAACTTCTATTATGAATGAAATGAGGAAAAATGAATGATCCACTCACTCCTCACTCCATGAACCTCCTGAGGCCAGGGATGTCTTATCTACTACTCCTCGATCTGGTTGCCTTGGTATTGCAACCCAAACTGTCTTAATTCTAATACTACTACCTCTGTGGGCCCCCAGTGCCCTGTTGCTTGACCTAGGCTTTTTCACCTCAGTTGGCCAGTCCAGGAATAGAGGTCACATTTTGTACAAACACAATATGTCCAATAACATCATCCACCTGATTGGAAAGAGCAGTTGATCCTAGCACCCCTAGAAGAACCCTAGTGTCCTAGTACCCCTTGGTTTTACCTCCAACCCTTGTACTATTCTAGAAAACAGTGGTGCCCAAGGAAGGCATCATAGTCTGGTAAGATGGTAAGACTCAAAGGGCACTGTTCAGGGTGCTATAGCAGCTGTAACTGGAAACCACTACAGAAATGTAGACTCCAAGAGGAAAAAAAGAGAAAAGGAATTGATTGGTATACTGAGATTGGGATTTCATGAGCACAGCCTAAACACACAGCTGCTTACTCCATTCCCACTTCACCCAAGCTCGGTATTTCTCAATGTGTGCCACAATGCCATGTTACCCTTGCACTGGAGTACATTGTTTATTAGTAGTCATACAACCCTACTTACCAGGGTGTGGGGGGAGCACAAATTCACTAGTAGACTGTCTCGGTTTCCTTTATTTAGTTGCTGTTTAAGACAAGCTGTTCATGTGTTCAATGGCTCCATTGACATGTGGCTGATAGGGTACATGGAAGGTTCATCACATTCCATGAGAGTGTGCCCCTTGTTACCTTGCTTAGGTAGTGAAGGATGTTCCTTATTCCTTAGTCAAAGTGAAGTTCCATGGGGTATCCAAAAAACATGACTGGAATAAGAATAGCATAGCCTGAGTAGCTGTTACAGAACAATGCAGCATCATCCTTGCCCAGGGTTGGAGGGTAAGGAGGTTAATGTAATTAATCTTCCAGATCCTGGCAAGTCTCAGTCCTTGGTTAAATATGTCCAGATTCTCCTCTTTGGATGATTTGAGTACATTGACAAGAGTCACAAATGTTCCATTTATATGTTGGGTTTTTTTGTTTGTTTTTGTTTTTAAGGTCATTGTCCTTGAGTATCCACATGAATGAGATGTATTTTTCTTCCTAGGCTGTAAACTGCTGCCATGATTTTTTTCCCCATATGAAGGATCTCGTACTTTTCCAATCTCTTAGTTATTGTTCTCCTGATCAGATAGCTGGAATGTTGGCAACAACCCATGAGTTGATGAAAATGTATCAAGACATGTTGGTAGGGGTTGCCTGCACCACCATCACCATATTTTGAATCTTGACCCATGGGTTGAAATGTCCACCTCTAGTCTCAGTCAAAAGATAGTCACCCACTAGCCCAATGACAGCTGCTGAGGCAGGGAGTAGACCCCATCTGCCTTTGGTTTTACAGAGCTGTCAGCAAACCATACCATACTCTCAGTAGGTATGTCTTTGACTCTTGTGCCCCAGGTAGCTCCAGGAAAGGCTAAAGTACCTCCTATGGATTGTTTGGGCCTTTTTAGTAAGTGACTCTCCACTTATGGAGCCTACCGGTCGGTTTCTTGGGATTCTGGCTGGGCCCAATCTTTCATGTACTGTTTCCATTTTATGATCAAACTCTGTTGAGTCTTTCGAAGTGAGAATGGGCAGTACCAATGGTAGTGTCATATGTGGCATTTCAGTCATAAAATGTTCTACTTCCACCAGTATCCAGTAGCAAGCAAGGAGATATTTAAAAGAAATGTACTGAGTAGCAGCTTCTGGAAGTTTGGGTATCCAGAATCCAAGAAGCCAGTGCACCTCATTGGTTGTTTCCTGCTGCCAGTTGGTGGGAGTGGGAGTGGGCTGGTGGAGGGTGGAGACAGAAACCTGCAATTTGATTAGGTACGCAGGCTTCAAGGTTCTAAGGGCTGTACTGGGCCACAGGCATTTTGAACAGCTTCCAACACCCGCTGCTGCAAAGGACCTCATTTAAAGTGTGCTTTGCACGTCATTTTGATTAAAGAGTCCAAGAGAGCACCCAGGTTGGGGGATACATGCTGTTTCAATTACACAAAGAGGTCCATTAGCTATTATGCCTTCTTTTTATTGGTGGGAGCTCCCATGGCTTACAGTTTTTGTTTGATCATTTATGAAATACTTTTTTTGGCTACCTGCCCAAATGGTTTCTAGGAATTGCATCTGCTGTGCCAGGCCCTGGACGTTATCTGGATTTATATTCAAATTGGTGCTAATGATTCCTTCATTGAATAAGTGTAGCACTGTAGCCATGTTTTTTGTTTGGCCTTGCTATCAGGATGTCATTAATGTAATTGGTGACTAAAACTTCTTAGGGGCCTTGGGCTTGTTAAAGATCAAGCTCTGCCTGCTGATGACATATCATAGAGGAATTTAGGTATCCCTGCAAAACTACAGGAAAATTTTATTTTACTGTATAGGTCAGTCTGTGTGAATACTAGTTGGGCCTGGTCTTTAACCTGATCAAGTAAAAGGCATTAGCAAAAAGCCATCATCTGTTGGCTATTGGAGACTATATTTTGTACATCTCCTAATCTCAGCCCTGTCCTATAAAGCACAGCCACAGTGAAGAATCTCAGTAATGCCTGTGCCTCTATCACAAGTCTTTTTCTTATTGCCTTGGTAAACGAAGTATTCTCTGGGTACTTCTGAGCTTACATAATAGTTCCTCTCTGGTGTGCTTACTTTACTTTGTCTTTGAATTTCTTCCTTCACAGTCTGGCACACAATTCTGGCATCTGTTGAATTTAATATGCACCATTACCTTTTCCAAGAGCCACCCAGGAATATGTTGGGCCATTTCCAGGTACCTTTAACAGGGCCTTAAATACTGAGTCAAGGGAGAGTGTCCTATATCCTGGCATTGTCCTTAAGGCACTTACTTCACTTAAGGTTTCCATGTAGTTGAGGGCGGTGGCATACTATACTATAGTAAGGAATATGAGCTTTATTTTCAGGTCCACTAGTTCATGGGAATTTTGGAGATAAAGGCTCTCAGTTGCATCTACCCAGATATTAGACCTGCACCTCAGAGGTTGTCCTGCCCTAAGATAGGGAGATTGTGCTCTTTTGTCCTGTATCATCCCCTTCTGGCTGAGAGATACAAATATGAGGCATTAGCAGTCAACATTGGAGGAAACAGGAAAGATTAGCCTCCTCTATATGGATCAAGGGAGGGCAACAGCAGCATCTATTATAGGTATCTCAGGTACCTCCTGTGTGCAGAGGGACTTTAATCAACAAACATCTAATTCAGTAGTATACTAGAGATACCTTGAATCAGTTTGCACGAGAGTGATCGATTACATCCCTTCATGAATAACATCTAATTGGTAGTGTGAAATTGGCCTTGGAGGGATTATTTACGTCACAGAAATCTGCAAATGCAGCAATTCAGGGTCCCATCCCCAGAGCTGGTTGTTAAAACTTTTTACCAACATACCTTAAAATCCTTATAACAGCCTTACAAAGTTGGTATCACCATTTTATAAATAAGACTATCAGAGTGATTAATACACGTGTTATCTCATGTAGTTAAAAAGGTATAGAATAGGAAATAAAGTCTTGTTTTGTGTGGCACCAGAATCTGCACTCCTGTTACAGCACATTGCTTCTTTTGCAAATAGAAACTGTATCTTTTTTATTTATATATTTGATCTTTATTGTATTTTTCCCCATCACTTTTCATCTTTTGAGAGAATGGGCTAAATTTGTAGATGATTCTGAATTCACTTTGATTACCAACATCTACTCCAAGTTAATAACTTTATTAAAGATAATTAATATACTAGGAAATAGCAACTGGGACACTTGACTCTTTCATTTTGCCTGTTTTAAACATTCTGTTAGTGTCTGTTTTCTAACTGCTCTTTCTGGTTTGTAAAAGGCATTCAACAAATATTTGTTGAATGAATAAATGACAATCTTTAACATTAAAATGAGATTTTTTTTCAAGATTATTCAATAGTTGGATGAGTGCAAATCAGAGCACCCTTGAAACTAATAGGTTAAAAATTCTCTCAAGAGTGCCACTTTATAAGGTGGAAAATATTCTGTATTAAATCAGAGTTGGTAAATGTTTGAAAAATGTTTAGGTTACTTTGAAGTAACTGCGGGGTTTTCTGTGCATTTTTAATTAATGTAAGTGAAAACAGCCAATACAATTCGTCAGTTTCAACCTATGTTAAATTACGATATGAAATAATTGAATGGTTAAGCTGAAAAGTACTTAGTCTTCACAAAGACTTGAAAATCTTTTCAATCCTTTGGCATGGAATTGATTGCTTCTGTTGCATTTTATTTGTATTTCTATAGCAAGGAGAAGTCAGGCTGAAGTGCTTGAAAGCTCTACAGAGTCTATATACCAATAGAGAATTATTCCCCAAATTGGAGCTATTCACAAACCGATTCAAGGTAAGTGTTAAATATGCTTAGCTTATTTTATTTTTCACTTTAAAAATGCTAGTAACTAATTGATCAAGTGACATTACCACAGGTGTTTAGTTTATATTTTTGACTGTATGTTTTTACATAAACCTGTATTAAGTAGATGAATATTGAATCTCTGCTTTACAAAATACGTTACCAGCAGTTCTTATTGCCTCCAACAGAAAGCTCTTTCACTTAAAACAACATTTAGTTTATTAGAGCTTTTTATAATTATGCTAATTTTGCAAGGTAATGTTAATTTGCCTCAGTGTTTTAGGGAATGCTAGTTGATAAGAAAGATTTTAGATCATAAACATTGATCCTAAATACCTCCATTATGTGAGTAGGGCTATGGTAATATGGCTTCAAGATTATGACTTTCCATTTAATTTATCTTTAGCCTTACACATACTTGCCTAGAGATGTTTCCTTAGATCCATTCTAACTTATTTTCTGCTCGAAGTTGATTTGATTTGTAACTTAATTTTAGGATCGCATTGTATCAATGACACTTGATAAGGAATATGATGTTGCTGTGGAAGCTATTCGATTGGTTACTCTGATACTTCAGTAAGTGTAAAATCTTCTGTTGATACTGTAATGTTTCTTTTTCCCAGCATTACTGATGTACTTCACATATATTACCATAATATACAGGGTGGGGCAAAAGTAGTTTTAATAATACAAGACTAAGCTCTGTGTTCTGTACTCATAACTATACGCCTACTTTTGCCCCACTCTCTACTTACTGCTTTAGATTCTACTTTACATTTTAAGGTGTTAGGTTTGAAACAAAATGTTTTCTGTTTTTCTCTATTTTTGTTTTTTATTATGACTATTATTATTTCCTCCATGTAAAAGTTCTTTTATCCTCTAGTTGAGTAGCTTGGTTGATTAGAGCATTATCCAATACACCAAGGTTACAGGTTTGATCCTTGGTCAGGGCATATACATGAATCAACCAATAAGTGCATAAGTAAGTGGAATGACAAACCAATGTCTCTCTTTCTCTTCTCTCCCTCCCTGCCTCCCTCCTTTTCCTTCTCTCTCTCCTTTTCCCTCTCTCTGCTCCTCTAGCTCCCCCTCCCTTTCTCTCTAAAAATCAATAAATATTTAAAATACTTTTTAAACTTCTTTTATATAGGCGATATCAACAAAGAAACTTGTCCAGAGGAAATATCAATGAAGAAACAGATTTTTCTATATTAAAAAAGAGAAAGAAAGTTTCAAAAGGGATTTTTTCAAATAGGCTTTTGTTGGAATGGTATAGAAGTAGGAGGATGGAAATAAGGCATTTAAATAGAATCATTAATATGATAGAGATTTTAAATAGTAATAATTTTATTTATAGAGCTTTGACCAAAAATTAGGAAGAATTTATGTGTGAGAATGTAGATCCTAGCAAAGTTATTGTGAATCTTCCCTTCCCTACTTAGTGATTCCACATTTATCATGTATCAATACCATCTATACTGCAATCTGTTGTTGTTTTAATGTCCCTTTTCCCCTTTTTTTGCTCTTTATTATTGTAGGTTTCTAATAAAGTACATGTTATAAATATAGTCTCTTACTGGGTGATTCCCTCTTTACCTTTTTTTTTCTTTTTTAAAGGATTTTATTTTACTTTATTTTATTCAAAGAAAAGGGAAGGGAGAGAGGCAGAAAGGGAGAGAGACAGCAATGTATGGTTGCCTTTCACCTGCCTCCAGCTACGACCTGGCTGAAGACCTGGCTTGTAATCTCGTTAGGTGCCCTGACTAGGCATCAAACCAGGGACCTTTGGGTTCGCAGGCTGGTGCCTTACCTACCGTGTCACCAGCCAGGGCTTACCTTTCTTTTTAAAAGCCACTTAGCTATTTGTGGATTTTTTTCCCTTTGTGAATTTTTGAAGTACAATTGTTTAGTTCCTCATAAACTTGGGCTAGGATTTAAAATATTAAAACTGCATTTAATTTTATGATAAATTTAGGAAAGAATTGATGGGTTTTTTCCAGTTAATCATTTATACATGAAAATCTTATTAGATCTCTTATATAAAAGGTTTAAGTTTTTCCATAGAGGTATTTATTGTACATTATTTATTAGTACTTTATAGTTTTGTTGTCATATGATTCAAATTTACTTTTCAAAATATCTTCAGCTTGGTTTTTGCTGAGGCAGAGAAACCTTTCATTTTTATGTTGATCTTATGCATCTTATTAGAACTCTGTGCATTCTGGTTTACTAATTCTGTTGGGTTTATTATGTAGATTATTACATCATTTGCAAACAGTTTCAGTTTTATCATCTTTTTTTGTTTTATTCTCTTGTCTAATTGCATTAGCCAGGACTTTGAGTACGAGTTAAGTATTACTGATAGCAAATGTTTTTTGTTCTTCAGAAGGCATCTAAAAGTCTTTCTCTCTGACTTCTGAGACTTGGTTTTAATATGATTAAGTTCTGTTATACTCTGTTTTCTCAGATTTTTCTTTCATATATTGATGAGCCTGAATTTAATTGACAGATTTATTTAAAGGAATCTAATGGTAAACCACCTTTGAGTTTCAAATAAATTTTGTTTGCACATGCTTTATTTGGCTTTATTGTATTTAAATACAAATATGTTACATTTAATATCTTATATAGGATTTTCACATGTGTTCATATGTAATATGACAATTTTTTTTAATCCAATATCAGAATGAAGGTTGTTCTCTTTGTATATTATGTTCAATAGTTTCTTGCCCTTTTTCTGTCCTGAACAAGTTTTTTCTGGCAGAGAATAATTTTTCCTTGAAACTTGGACAAAATTCCCTTGTTAAAACCATGTGAGTCTTAAGTTACATTTCAGGAGAAGATCTTTGGTTACTGTTTCTAGTCTTTCAAAGTTATCTGTCTAAATTAGCTTCTTTTCATTTTTGTGCTAATTTTAGCTTTCTATAAACTTTTAAAAATACATTATATTATCACTGTTTCCAAATTTTATAACTTGTTTGCTTAGTGTGTTTTTAGATACATGATAGATATATATATATTTTTTTAACATTTTTTTAATAGTTTTAATCTTTTTCTTAAATAAGTCCCATTAACATTTCATATAATAATGGTTTGGTGATGGTGAACTCTTTCATTTTTTTCTTGTCTGGGAACTCTTTATCTGCCCTTTTGATTCTAATGTTACTTTTTCTAGGTAGAGCAACCTTGGCTGTAGGTCTCTGTTTTTTCATGACTTTGAATATTTCTCACCAATTCATTCTTGCCTGCAAAGTTTCTTTGAGAAACCTGCTGGAAGTCTCATGAAAACTCCACTGTAGGTTACTAACTGCTTTTTTCCTACTGCTTTTAAGTTTCTTTATTTTAATCTTTGAATTATGTAGGGTGTCTTGGAGTGGGCCCCTTTGCATCCATCTTTCTTGGGACTCACTGTTTCCTGGGCTTGCATGTCTATTCCCTTCACCAAATTAGGGAAGTTTTCTTTTCATTATTTTTTTTCAAACAGATTTCCAATATCTTGCTCTTTCTCTTTTCCTTCTGGCACCCCTATGACAGGAATGTTGGAATACTTGAAGTCCCAGAGGCTGCTTATACTATTCTTATTGTTTTGGATTCTTTTTCCCTTGTGTTATTCTTATGGTTGCTTTTTCTTCCTTATGTTCCAAATAATTGATTTGATTCTTGACTTCATCCACTCTACTGTAGTTTCCCTGTAAATTGTTCTTTATTTCAGTTAGTAAATCCTTTGTTTCTGATTGGATCTTTTTTATGCTGTTGAGATCCTCACTAAGTTCCTTGAGCATCCTTATAACCAAAGTTTGTTGTTGTTGTTGTTGTTGTTGTTATTTCAGTATGGAATGCTTCACAAATTTGAGTGCCATCCTTGTGCAGGGGCCATGCTAATCTTCCCTGTATCGTTCCAATTTCAGTATATGTGCTGTGGAAGTGGCACCTTATAACCAATGTTTTGAATTCTATCTGATAGGTTGCTTATCTTCCTTTTGTTTTATTCTTTCTCTGGATTTTTAATCTGTTCTTTCATTTGGGCCATATTTATTTGCCTCTTCATTTTGGCAGTCTCTCTGTATTTGTTTCTATATATTAGGCAGAGTTGCTACAGCTCCCTGTCTTGGTAGCGTGTCCTAATGTAGTAGGTGTCCTGTAGGGTCCAGTGGCTCAGCCTCTCCTATCACCCAAGCTGGGTACTCAGGGTGTGCCCTTTATGTGAGCTGGGTACATACTCCTCTTGTAGTTGAGCCCTTTTGCTGTTAGCAGGTCAATGGAAGGGATTTACCTAGGCCAGTCAGTTGCAGGGACAGGGTGATGGTCCTCTAGTGTGGTCTATAGCTGCCCACTGGGTTCGCAGACCAATATCATAACCCACTGTGTTTTGCCCAAGGCACCTTCCTGATCCATAAAGCAAGCTGATGTGACTGCTACATGTGCCAGGCTTGGAGAGATCCCCTGCGAAACCATCTGTGAATCTAGGCTGGCTGCTGCTGCTAGTGCCATGCCTGGGGCCACTTGGCAAGATACACTGGGCCTGGGGTGCTACTTAGGCTAGCTGTTGTTTGTTTGAAAGTATTTAGGAAGTTGTGAAATGTGAGCCAAGACCAGCCAATTATATGGAAAAGCCACTGTTAATAGCTCTAAGTTGGGTGGAATGGAGACTCATACATGGCACATGCCTGCTGGCTCTGTGGCTCTGTTGGGGCAGCATTCAGAAAAACAACAGTAGCCTCCCTCTGCCTTACTGTCTGGGAGAAAGATGTCCCTATGCACTCACCCTGATGCCAGACACTTCAATTCCTTCTTGTATGCCACTGGTGCCTTCTTTCTAGCTGCTATCTAAATGGTGGAGCTGAGACAGAGTGAGTCTCAGTAAGTTCGTATGTGGGCTCTTAAAAGAGAACTGCTCGGGATTCCAACAATTTCTTCCACCGAATCAACCCCCACTCTTTTTGTAGCCAGAAATCATGAGGACCTAACTTCCTGTCCCTGGAACCCTGGGATAGGGGGGCCTGGTGTGTGGCTGGACACCTTCCTCCTAAGATAAACTTACCAAATTTTTATCCACCGTATGTGGATATAGGGCCAGCTTATTCAGCATCTCTGCCCCTCCTACTAGTCTGGATGGATGTGGTTTCTTTAATTCCATAATTGTCAGCCTTCCTTCCTTTCAACTGAATTTCTGATGGTTCTGAGTGATGGTTATTCTATATTTTAATTGTGTATTTGATCTGATTGTGTGAGGAGGCCATCCATGTTTATCTATGCCAACATCTTGGCTAAATTGCTCTTTTTAATCCATTGTACATTTACATGATCATTCATGCCAAAGGTTTGTCCATCTTAGTATTCATTTCAAAGAACTAGATTTTTTAACTCATTTTGTTTCTTGTTTTTTAATAACCATATTTAAAGTACAATAATACATATAGTATCTTTAAGTACTTCTTTACTGATCTCCTAAGAAGTCAGACATAGAATATTTTCATAGACATTTAATGATTAATATTTTGATTTCCTTTATTATTTCCTTTTTAATCATAGGTTATTCATTATTGTTTTTGTCCTACCCAGATAATGAATATATCCGTTGTTTAAAGCTATCCTTAATACTTTATTATATCATCTGAGAATGGATTCTAAGTGATTTGATTAATTTTCTAAAAACAGCATATGCCTATAGAATAGGTAAAAAGTAGGTTTACAGTTGTAAGGAGGCAAAACAGTTTACTCATGCATTATTTATTATTTTCCATGTGAAAACTTTTGACTTTTCTACACCCTGTATCCTGTTATTATTTAAATGAATTTATTTCCTGTGTCATTGAAATGATTTATACCTTTATTTGTCTGTTTTTTAAAAAAGAATATGTGAAAGTCTCTTAAGTACTGTTGTAAACTTATAAGTTGTTGCTTGGTATACTTCATAGTATACTCATATATATTGAAACCTATATGTTCATGATTTTTACAACTTTTGATAGTTTTCATTTTATTGTTACATACAGTTCTTCCTTGTCATTTATGAAGAATTTTTCTCTTCCTAAATCTATTTTAAAATACTAGATCCCCTAATTATATTTTATTTCTAAATTTATAAGCTTATCAATAGCTTATTAACATCTTTCCTTGAACAAAAAAGTGCCCTGACATTCCACTCACCCATCAGTCTCATTATAATTGTCTAGAGCAGTGATCTTCAACCTTTTTCAGTAGAAAAAAGAATAAAAGAAAAGGGAGAGACAAATAGAAAATATATGATTGGCTGGGGCCACATAGTCAACCTAGTTTAGGGTGAGAAGGCCCAGAATTGACCTGGCCATTTGGAGATTGGCTGACTGGATATACTATGTTCTTGTTCAGGCAGAGCATTTACAGGGACATGAAAGTTATGTAAGTTTTGGTTTGCTGATGTGGCATTGTAGGTAGTAGGTAGGGTCTTTATCATGGGCCCAGAAATGTATTTCAACAGTTCACACTTTTGCTTATCCTCTTGACCAACAATTTTCATCCTTTTTCGTATTGTGGCACACAGAAACTAATTTTCTTAAAATTCTGCAGCCCATCAAAATACATATTTTGCCAGCCTTGCAAAAGATAGGTATAATTTTGATTCATTCACACCAGATTGCTATTGTGTTAGCTACTATCATTTTTCTGTTTGACAGTCTAAGGAAAGAGACAGTGCCTCTGATTAAATAGTCAAGTTTTGCATGTCTTAAAAATTCATATTGCACACCAGTTAAAAATCTCTGGTCTGGACTTCATACATTTTCTTTTTTATTTCCTTGCTTATTTAGTTTCAGTACTTGCTTGCTGGACAGCCACAAACTTTCCTTTGATATTTCTTTTTTCCTTATTTCCAAGGAAAAGTAATTATCTTAACAGATACCTCCAAAACTTCCTTTCTGCCAGTTTACTTCCATTAAGAATGTTTTCAAAGCATCTGAGATCTTGTTTAGCAAAAAATATCCTACTTTCATCCTAAATTTAAAAAATGTTTTTGGTGGTTTCAGAAGTCCTTTTTAAAGGTACTTTTCTGTATTTTCATTGCTGGAGATAAGGTAGAACATGTCTTTTTGTTTTTAGTTGTTGTTCAATTACAGTTGTCCCAATTTTCCCCCATTGCTCTCCCCTGCCCCACCCACTGGCCTCTCCCACAGCCAGTCCCCACCCTGTTATCCATGTCCGTGGGTCCTTTATTTATACTTGTTCCATGACTAGACTCTTCCCCTTCTTTCTCTCTATCCAATTTCCCTTTTCCCTTATGGTTGCTGTCAGTTTGTTCCTTATTTTCATGCCAGTGATTCTGTTTTTCCCATTTGTTTGTTCTATTTATTAGGCTTCACTTTTAGGTGATCTCATGTGGTATTTGTCTTTCTCCTGTGGCTTATTTCACTTAACATAATACTCAACAGTTCCATCCCTGCTGTCACAAAGAGTAGGAATTCTTTGTTTCTGTTGCATGATACTCCATTATGTAATGTATCACAGTCTTTTGATTCACACTTTTACCGATGGGCATTTAGGCTGTTTCCAGCACTTGGCTATTGTAAACAACACTTCTATGAACATTGGAGCACGTAGGTTCTTTTGAATTAGTGTTTCAGGATTCATCAGGTATAATCCCAGCTGTGGGATCATTGCATCAAAAGGCAATTTCATTTTTAGGTTTTTGAGGAAATTCCATACTATTTTCCATTGGCTAAACATATCTTATTTAAAAGGTACAGTTATGGCTCTCTGGCTATGTTAGAAAAGCTGTTTCATTAGGTACATTGGTCCCTTCATGGATTCCTTGGAAAACACTCCCCACTTGAGGTATTCACATCTCTAGTTTCCAGAGTGGTCATTGCTCCTCTGGCTTATTTACTTTGTAATTCAGCCCCTGGCTCCCAGGTGTCTTCTGTTGGAGTTGCTTGCCTATAGGTGGTTTGTGGGGCAGAGTCTTTTAAAACTACTCAGGCTGGCTTCCTTTTAAGTATTCCAAGCCAGCCTACAGGAAACATGGACCACTTACGGATACAGGAAGTACAACTCTGTTGTTGTAAACTTCTCTTCTTAAACTACAATGGGTTGCTCCAGTCAACTTTTCACTTGTAGATCTTTTTAAGGCCTGCATAAAGTACCATTTCCTAAACTTCCTCACAATTACAAGGAATGTTTATAAATGTTCATAGTGTTTGTATGAAACTGAATGCTACAGTTTGTCCTGGGAAAGATGGTTTCAGAATCCACTTGACAACTTTCTCTTGAAAGAAATTCACTTTACCCATTCAAATGCTAAGTCCTCTAATTTCTGTTTATATAGTATTTTTGTAGGTTAATGAGTTGAGGAACGCAAAACCAGCTTTTCAGTCCCTTACATCATTTACATGAAATAATCTGACCTTATTTTTCTTGGTTTAGAGGATACCTACTTCCCAAAACAGTTTAAGTTAAACTTAACATACTGTTACACCTTCTTTAAATTGTTTTTCTGTTTATGTGTTAATTCTTTTGGTATAGATTTATTTTCCTCTCATTTATGAGTTTACAAGTTCCTGAGATGTCTTATTAAAATTTTATTCTCATGTGTTTAACTTTCTCCTGAGGGAATTAGCTAATTGAGCTGGTGATGCATAAGTGGGGGTGCAGGTGTTAAAACTTAAACCTTAGCCTTGTGCTAATGTGGGGGTATAAATTGTGCATGGGCAAAGGTCACTCACTCTCAATTCTATGTGTATTTGACAGATCCTTCAACTTCCTCCTAGCTTCTATGGCATCTCCAGGATTGAATTTCCAGAAATGAGTTTATCTCTAGATGTTGTCAGGAAGCTGTATAGACAGGAATTCTATACTTCATTTAGTTATTGCTAATCTGTACTGACATCGGACATTTTTAAGGATGTGTATAGTCATGAAATAAGGTTTCTACGTTTTCCTTCTTTGGAAAAAAATACTTAAGGGCATATTGGGGAAAAAAGAAATGGCTCAAACTGTGAGAATATATAAATGGAAAGGTGGGAAATTTGTGTTAGTAAAGGATTGGTTGTGACTACTGAATCACTTTTATTTAAAAAAGACCACTAGCCCTGGCCAGTGTGACTCAGGTGTTTGGTCATCTGGTAGGCAGAAAGGGCATGCATAGGTCAATTCCCAGTCAATTACATAGGAGAGGCAACCAATTGTTCTGTCTTTTGTCAATGTTTCTCTCACTTTCTCTCTCTCTCTCCCTCCCTCCCCCTCTCTAAGCATGTCCTTAGGTGAGAATGAAAAAAAATTTTTTTAAACTAAATTTGATTGTAAATATGGTGCTAAAATATCATTTAAAATAGTTACAGAGAGCAGAATTACACAGTGTAATAATTTAACTTTATGAAAGTGACATATTTCTAGTGTCTATCAACAAAAATCTCATACATGATTAAAGAACTTGAGCAAATTTTGGTTAATATACAGGGTATGCGTGATAAATTGGCAATAATGTTGCATCTCTTTACTTCACGTGCTTCTTATTTTAAAAAACTGTTTCTGAGGTCATGATTTAACATCATTGTTTCAGATATAAAGTATTAAATTCTGAGAGCAACCATCATGTCAAAGGAATACGATGTTAGAGCAACCATCATTTCTGGGCTATGTGCAGGGCCAGCTGCTAAGGAAATTGCAGACTTCAATAATATCCCTTTACATACAGTTGACAATGTGAAGAAGGTGTATGAAGCTGATCCTGATGTCACCACACCAACAAAGAACATGCATAAGGTATGCAAGGATCACACAAGACCAGATATTGTACACAGAATCCAGGAGATCATCAATGAAGGTCCAGGAAAGTCAATGTGCTCCATAGCAAGAGAACTACAGATGTCAGATGCAGCAGTTCCCAAGAATATTGCTGAAGATTTCAAATACAGATTGTATGTTCTTAGAAGAGGCTAGTTTATGACATAGCAGACAAAGGAAAGGCACTCTAAAAAAGCAAGGAAGCTGCTAACACAATTGAAAATTTAAAAAAAAAAAAAAAATCCCTCTTATTTTCTCCAATGAAAGAATTGTCAGCAGGACTGAATAGTCAATAGAAGAAGCGATAGGTGGCTCTGTGAGAATCTTAATGAAGTCCCAGTTGTCATGAAAACGAAATTTCCTGCTACAGTGATGGTATTAGGTATTATCATCATTGAAGGAGATATCATGACCCCGCATTTGTTTCCATAAGGCTTTAAGGTCACTGCTGATGTTTACCTTCATGTTTTGAGAGAAGTAGTATACTTGGAAGAATCAAGTTGTAAATGGATGTCATTTTATCTTCCAACAAGATGGTGCACCAGCACATAATGCTAAAAAAGTGCAAGAATTTTTCACTGTCAGTGTTCCTGAGTTCTGGTCAAAGGAAATCTGGCCACCTAGTTAACCAGATGCAAATCATTTAAGCTATTATGTATGGAACATTTGTGAGAGAGAAGTTAATAAACAACTTCATTCCAATAAAGAGGCTGTTAAAGCTAAGATTGAAAACATGCTGATGTCCATGGATAAAGAAAAGTTAATTAAAGCATGCTCAAGATCCCAGAGTCGAATCAAGTTTATTATTGCAACAAATGGAGACTTCATGGAACAATTTAAAAATAACTATGCTTATGTATTTACATAAAAGAATAAATTTATTTCAAAATATAACACTTATGGTCTGTTTATTTTACTAAAATTTTGCCACTTTATCATGAACACCCTTATATATTTTAAAATATTAAAGTCCTTGTGTGTGGGCATATGTGGGAAGAATGGGCAATTTATTTTCTTGCTTTATCTCTATTTTCTGAATTTATATAATAATAGGAGAAATATTTTCAAAGTAAGAATAAAATGAAAATAAAATCAGTATGCCTTGAGCTTTTATAACTTAAGTGAAGTTAGAACTGAAAATAAACTTTGGTTTGACTCAGATGTTTCTGAATTTTTCAGTGGAAGTGAAGAAGCTCTTTCCAATGAAGACTGTGAAAATGTTTACCATTTGGTGTACTCAGCACATCGCCCTGTTGCTGTGGCAGCTGGAGAATTCCTTCATAAAAAGTGAGCTAATTATCTTTGAAACCAGGTTCTACTTTTGTGTTTTGTTTTGTTATTATTTCAGAGTTGGTAGAAGAGTAGTAGTGAATGAAAACAATGCTGGACATGGCCATTTCAGATTCTAGGAAACGTCGTTATTCTCACAGCCTTTGTGCACATCATGAACCACATCCCTGGGAATGTTGTTTTCTGTGACCTAACACTTTTCTCTGAAATTCAAAAGGATTATTCCCCTGTAGGGGTGTGAATGCAGATTGGAAAAATACATGAAATTTATAAAACCTTCCCCTGCTCATATTTTATTAATTAGTAGTTTTTGGTTTTTTTTCATTTAAAATTCTTAAGTTCTCATCTTACGTTCTCTACATTTGTAATCTAAAATCACCTTCAAAATGCACAACTGTTCATCTTTGTTTTTCCTTCTATTGAGATGAGGATTATTTTAATCAGTAATTCATAGCAATGCTGAAAATTGTATGTACAGTAGCAGTTTAATTAAAAAAGCAAAACCTCATCTTTTTTTGACAAAACATGGGGATTAATGAGAGTTTATGAATGTAATTAAGCATTGTCCTGAAATGCATTTTTTATTGTGGTCTGTTTATGTGTGTGTGTGTGTGTGTGTGTGTGTGTACTATATATTAACTTACTATATAACTTACTAATTATTCCTTCTTAAAATATAAACATTTTTGTTTATTTTTGCTTTTTAATTTGTAGTTTTAAGTTAGTCACTAGTGATTGGCTGGTGAATCCAAAAGTCTAGTACATGTCATAATTTGTGATTAATATGTGATATAAATGGACAACTTATACATGGATATTAATTTTGATAATGAGCAGACCTTCATCTACCACCTGCATTTCAGTGCTGCACTAATAAACTGTTCTCTACTTAGTGGTACCTTTCAAAGTTGTGTCTTTGAAAAAATTTCTTCTTTAAAAAGAAGCTAGGTACTGATGTGTGGTTGTAATTAAAGTGGGGAAGGAAGTTAAGGTTTTCCAGCACAACTTTTAAATTAATATATTGAATTTGACAGTGACTGTGACATCTGTGGCTAATAGCATAGTGCTACTTCAATGTTTATCTTGAGATATTGTCATAAATACTGAGTATACAGTAGTTTTAACTTCCTTTTCCAGGACTGTTATATTCTAGTTCAACCCTTGGTTGGGGCACGTAAAGGAGGCAACCAACCAATTGATGTTCTCCCCACCCCTTTCTCTCTTCCTATCCACTACTGTCTCTTCCTTGCCCTCTCCTCAAAGCTCTCTAAATCTAATAAAAACTTAATCATCTGGTGAGAATTATAAAAAAGATAATACTCTATTCTCCCCTGCTATATATTTTCACCTACCCCCATGAATATTCATAGTTCTCTGTGTTCATATTCTGATTGAGATTGGTTTATTTTTATTACCCATGAAATGATTCTTTCTTTATTCACTTACTAAGCCTGACATTTAATAAGCCCATTGTGATGTCCATATCTAATTAAATTAGCATACTCTAGATCCACATCCCTAATTCCTTGTTTTTCCATATATTAACTGAGATGATGTGTATTATATTTACTATTTACCTTCAACCACCATAGTGAGAGCTCAATGAAAACAGCAATTTTGTCTTTGTTCAGTTATATTTCTTTTACATGGATCAATACCTGGTAGTAATAAGGCACCTTTAGCAATCTTTAAATTCTGTTAAAAGAAATCTTTTTAGCAAATAAAAATTTTCAGGTCATTGCTTTGCCATATTTTAGAAGTTTTGTCATTAAATAGTATCTTTAAGCAAATCAGTAACCTGATCTCTGATATTTCTTTAACACTGAAATAACTTGTACAGTGAAGGAAAAAAACCCTGAAGTTTATGTTCATATAAATTTGTAATGTTCTTGTTTTATTTCCTAATTTTCAGGTTATTTAGTAGACATGACCCACAGGCTGAAGAAGCATTAGCAAAGAGAAGGGGAAGGAACAGTCCAAATGGGAATCTCATTAGGATGCTGGTTCTTTTCTTTCTTGAAAGTGAGGTAAATTTTTAACATAAGTATTTTGTTTTTTGTTTTGCATATTACATAGTAGATAAAGTTGTTATTTAATTTATTATAATTAATTTGTACCGGCATTGGAGTTCCTGGGTTCCCCAAAATAGAATTGAGAGGAACTAATTTTCAGGCATGTTTTATTAAGCTTCTGCTTGAACACAGGTAGATGGCAGAGAAGAAATGAAGGTCCTCTGAGCTGCCTGTAGGGGGCGGGGGGTAGTCGCTGGTGGTGCATTGGACCTACAATTCCACTTACATCACCACAGTAAAATGTACCATCTGAAGACTGAAGGAATTGAAAGACCAGTAGAATCTCCACACTTTGAAACATTGCTAGCCTATAATAAATGGATCGATTTATGTAACAAGAAAACCTGTCAATGTTAATGTAATTATACTGCATAAAGCCTTCAATTGTGGTGGCAACCCATCTAACTGAAAACCTCATGCTAAACAAGTCAAGATGAAAGATTACCAGTTCCCCAGAACTGTGAGAAATTTATGGAAGCTATAAGGTAATGGCTATGAATTTCAATGGAGTTAAGTAACCCATATCCCACATATGGGGCAAAGATAGAGGGAGATTATTTGAGATTATCTAGTAGAAATCTGAAATAAACCAAATATCAGAGCAGCAAAGGATGGTCATAAATATAGCTTTGGCAAGTTATAAATGATAATGAAATAGTTGCCTATTAGCTGAGTTTATTCCTCATTTAGAAATGCTGATCTGGGCATTTGGGGTGTGTACATGGGTTTGAGGAGCAAGGTAATGAAAGAATGCCCCAGATAATTTATCACCACTCAGAGGAACAGGGAAGTCCTGTATTCAAAAAAGACAAAATTGCATACCCACGCATTAAAGGAAAAGTCTTCCTGATTACAGATTCCTCTTTCCACTTTCCTAAACAACCAAAAAAGCCAACCCCTTGCAATGAAACTCAAGAAAGGGATTCTGTTTACCAATATTCTTGCGTCTAGCTAGATTCATTAACATATGTGAACTGACAACCTAGAACCACTAAAACTTAAAAAAATCAATACCATGAAAGCACAGCACAAACCCAGCATGTTGTTGAAAATTTTTGACTCCTACCCCCAAATTTAGAAAGAAGACATTATAGAAAAAGGAGAGTATTTCAAGAAATTGAAAAAACATGATTTCCAAAATTTAGAGGTGAAGCCTAGTATTAAATGGCCTGAGTGGACACAACTGAAGATTTGCTGTGGAATGAACCATGAGATTTTTTTTCAGAAAGGGGGGGTAAAAGAAGGAATGAAAAATATGAGAGAGAAATTAAGAGACAGGGAGTACAGATTAAATAATTTTATCTAGTAGGAGCTCTAAAGAGAGCAGAAAAGAAAGGAGGAGCTAATCAAATAACATGGAATTAGAATGTTTACTACCAATGCACCCTACATACAAAGTGTTACTTGATTATATTTTCTAGAAAAAAAATGAAAAATGTATGCAATAAAAGGAAAACAAACATTGGTTAGCAAATAAGGCTGAAGGCAAAATGATATGGCTATATTAAGTATCTAAAAATTATTCTTACAATGTAGAAATATAAAGTTCAAGTTAAAGTAAGAAAAGTAAATAAATATATAAAGATTTTGATTGTGGAAAAATATTGGGTCAGCCAAAAAGTTTGTTTAGTTTTTTCCATAAATTAAAAGAAACATTTTTCATTTTCACTAATAACTTGCTTGATTTTGATATTTTGAATATGTTGACCATCTCTTGTGTGGTATAATATTGATTATTCTCAATTAATGTCTCAATTTGAGCCCTATCAATTGGTCCACCCAAGTGTGGATCATCACCTGCAAGAATTCTCTAGCGCAAAACTTCGCAAACCACTTTTAATACTTTTAGTCAGTCACAGCACCTTCTCCATACAGTGCACAAGTCTTTTTTTTTTTTTTTTTTTTTGCATTTTGCATTTTGGTTGTGTTTTTACCTTCCTTGAAACAATAAAGCATAATATGCCAAATGTTTTTCTTCTATCTTCAATGTTAAAATGGCTACACAAAAATTCATCAGTTTCATACCCTGGCTGGTGTGGCATGGTGGATTGAGCACTGGCCCGAGGACAGAAAGGTTGCTGGTTTAATTCCCAATCAGGGCGCATGGCTGAGTTGCAAGCCACATTCTCAGTTTTGAGGGAGTGAGAGAGGCAACTGATCAAAGTTTCTCTCACAGATCATTTTTCTCTCTCTCTCTAAAAATAAATCAGTAATATATTTTTTAAATACATCATATTTTTTTAATGAGTACTGATATGACAGGTATTGCAATACAGTCTAACAAAATTGTTTCTTATGAAGTTCAAGACAACTACAGGCGAGTAGAGCCATCTTTCAGAAAAAAAAAAAAAAATTGGCCAATCCAATAGGTTAGAGCATAAAACTGGGCCCTCTCCAGGTACCTTGATTCGTTAAGAGTGTCGTCCTCATATGCCAAAGTTACATACAGGTTTGATCCTCGATCAGGGAATATACAAGAATCAATTAATAAATGAATAAATTAGTGGAACAATAATAGATGTTTCTCTCCCTCAAAACTGAAAGGAACACAGGTAAAATAAGAATGTCATCAGGAAAGCACAAGGAATCCAGTGCCAGGATTATTTCCAATGTCATTAATGCCAGTAAATACAAGTGTATTAACATGCTTTATTAAAAAGCAGATTGTAATTAGTGCTGAAATAAATGAAAAACACGTTGTTTACAAACACAATTAAAATAACACAAATTAACACCAGCATAAACTGGATAGAGGACTGGATATAATTAATAAATATTTACAAAAATAGATGGATGTAATACAACAATAAAATTTAAAAAAATAAAATAACTGAGGGGACAGTATCACATAAGATAAACCGAAATTGAAGGCAAGGGGGATATTTTATAGAATAGAAAGTGTAATTCTCCAAAAATGTAGTTGTGAACCTCTGTTCTACAGACACATATATTGTACACTATATTGTAGGTAGTTATAAAAGCAAGTTTATATATTGTGGGGGGTATTTTAGTGTAGAAAAAATATATAACTATACTGTTTCCACTATTTTTAACGGTATAGTTCTTTGGCATTAAGGGTATTCACATGGCTGTGCAACCATCACTGCCACTCATCTCCAGAACTTTAAAAAAAATATTTTTTATTGATTACACTATTACAGTTGTCCTAATTCCTCCCCACCTTGTCCCTCTCCATTTAGTACCCCAGTTCCTTCCAGCAATAACCCTTAGTTTGTGTCCCTGGGTCATACATATAAGTTCTTTGGCTTCACCCTTCCCTATACTATTCTAGACATCCCCTGTCTATTTTGTACCTACCCATTAAAGATATATTCATTATTTTTAGAGAGAGGGTAAGGAAGGAATGCAGAGAAACATCAATATATGGTTGCATTCACCTGCCTCCAACTGGGGAAGTGGCTAGAGACTTGGCTTGCAACCTGATTATGTGCCCTAACTGGGAATTGAATGAATGACACATGGGTTTACATGCTGGAGCTCAGTGCTCACCCCGCTGAGCCACACCAGCCAGGGACAATTATGCGCCTTTCCCCCCTACCCCCAGCCCAGAGAGAGAAGGGAGATAGGCAGAGAGGGAGAGAAACATTAATGTATGGTTGCCTTTAACCTGCCTCCAGCCACAGACCTGGCTGGAGACCTGGCTTGCAACCTGGTTATGTGCCCTGGCTAGGAATTGAACCAGTGACCTTTGGGTTCACAGGCTGGCACCTTATCCACCGTGCCACCATCCAGGGCGCAATTAATCACTACACCCTTTCTCCCAGACTCCCTCTTCCCTCTCTCAGCTGATAACTAATTTCCATATCTATAATTCTCTTGCTTTTCTGATTGCTTAGTTTGGTAAATTTGTTATCCTTTTCATGTTTGTAACTTTGATCTTTTTATTAAACGAGTTCCTTTAATATTTCACGTAATAATGGCTTGATGATGTTCATCTCCTTTATCTTTACCTTATCTGGGAAGCACTTTATCTGCCTTTCAATACTAAATGATAGGTTTGCTGGGTAGAGTAATCTAGGTTGTAGTTCCTTACTTTTCATCACTTTGAAAACTTCTTGCAAGTCCCTTCTTGCTGCAAAGTTTCTTCTGAGAAATCAGCTGATACTCATATGGGAATTTCTTTGTAGGTAACTCACTTCCTTTCTCTTGCTGCATTTAAGATTCTTTATCTTTAACCTTTGGCATTTTTAATTATGATGTGTCTTGGTGTCTTTGAGACTAACTTGTTTGGGACTCTATTCTTCCTTGCATTGTACACCTGTTTCCTTCACCAAATAGGGACATCTTTTTCCATTATTTTTTTCACATAAGTTTTTAATTTCTTGCTCTTCTCCGGGCACCCCTGTGGTTCAGATATTGGCACATTGAAAGTTATCTCAGAGGTTCCTAAGCCCATCCTTAGTTGTTTTTTTTTTTATTCATTTTTCTTTCTGCTGTTCTGTTTGAATGCTTTTTCCTTCCTTGTGTTCCAAATCATTGGTTTGATTCTCAACCTCAGCCTCTTCACTGCTGGTTCCCTATAGATATTTCATTACTTCACTTAGTGTAACTTTCATTTCTTCCCTTATTTTTGCCATTCTGAATGAGTTCTTTGAGCATCTTGATCACCAGTCTTTTGAACTCTCCATCTGGTAGATTGGTATCTACGTTTGATTTAGTTCTTTTTCTGGGGTTGTGTTCTATTTTTCCACATGAGCCATATTTCTTTATCTCTTCAATTTGGCAGCCTCCTTGTGTTTGTTTCTATATATTACTTAGAGCTACTTTGACACCCTGTCTTAGAAAAGATAATCATAAATTGTGTAAGACAGAGCCTTAGGTAATTGCCATGGTGGGGCAACCCACTTCCACTGCTTTGTAGCTCTTTATGTTGGGGGAGACTTTGGAGAGGAGACAGTGCCATTTGTTACATCCTAGAGGTTTACCCAGTACTTTCCCAGTTTCCAGTCACTTCACCCATTTTCTATGTACAACTAGAACCCTTCCACCTGTTGTCCTGGTGGTGATTCCCAGGTTAGGGGAGGTGGGTGGGTGGTTGTTCTAAATCCATGTGGGCCCTTTAAATGGACTCTTCTGAAAATCTGGCAGTTTTTATGCCACCTCAACTCCCACTGGTTTTTAAAGCCAGAAGTTATGGAGATCTGTCTTTCTGGCATTAGAATCCTCTGCTTTGTCACCTGGCCCAGGACTGGGATTGCTCGCTCTCAAGCTATCCCTCCCAATTTTTATCCACCTCATGGGAGTATAGGACCACCATACTGACAGTTTTACCACATCACCTCCCCATCTTCGTGACTTCATCCGTCTTTCCTATCTAGATGAATGTGGGTTCTTTAAATCCTTGGTTGTCAGACTTCTACACAGCTCATTTTTTTTAAGAACTTTTTATTGATTATGCTATTAATAGTTATCCCAATTTTTTCCCCTTTGCCCTCTCTGCCTGACACCCTTCCTTCCAGGAATTCCCCACCCCCTTAGTTTATGCCCATGGATCATGCATGTAAGTTATTTGGTTTCTCCATTTCCTTTACTGTTTTTAATACCACCCCTTGCCTCCCCGTCTATTTTTGTGTATACCAATTATGCTGCTTAATCCCTCTACCTTTCTGCCCATTCTCCTCCATCACCCTCCCCTCTGATAATTCTCCATATTATCTTCCTATCTATGATTCTCTTCCTATTATAGTTGTTTTGCTTAGTTTGTTTTTATTTTTGTGTTTTAGATTCAATTGTTGATGGTTGTGACTTATCATTTTAATGTTCATAGTTTTGATCTTCTTTTTCTTAAACAAGTCCCACAAACATTTCATATAATAATGTCTTGGTGATAATGAACTCCTTAGTTTTACCTTGTCTGAGAAGCAATTAATCTACCCTTCAATTTTAAGTGATAGCTTTGCTAGATAAAGTAATCTTGGTTGTAGGTTCCTGCTTTCCATTACTTTGAATACTTCTTGCCAGTCTCTTCTTACCTGCAGTTTATTTTGAGAAATAAGTTGATAGTCATATGGGAACTCTTTTGTAGGTAAGTCTTTTCTCATGCCGCTTTTTTCTCTCTTTATCTTTAACCTTTGGCATTTTAATTATGACATGTCTTCATGTGGTCCTCTTTGGGTCCAACTTGTTTGGGACTCTCTGTGCTTCCTATACTTGTATGTCTATTTCCTTTGCCAAATTAGGGAACTTTTCTTTCATTGTTTTTTCAAATAAACTTTCAATTTCTTGCTCTTCTTCTTTTTCTGGCATCCCTAAGATTCAGATTATTAGTACATATAAAGTTGTTCCAGGCCCTGGCTGGTGGTGCATTGGATAGGTGCTGGCCTGTGAACCCAAATGTTGCTGGTTTGATTCCCAGCCAGGGCGCATAATCAGGTTGCATTCCAGGTTTCCAGCCAGATCCTTAGCTGGAGGCAAGTGACAGGCAACCACATATTGATGTCTCTCTTCCCTCCCTGCCTTACTCCTTTCCCCTCTTTCTGGAAATAATAAATAAAACCTTTAAAAATATATTAAAAATTTTTAAAAAATAAAGTTGTTCCAGAGTTTCCTAATTCCTCTTTATTTTTCAATTCTTGTTTCTTTTCTGGGTGAACATTTATTTCTTTTTTTCCAAATCACTGATTTGAATCCTGGCTTTCTTCCCATCACTGTTGGTATATTTTTCTTTATTTTGCTTCAGCTTCGTCCTTTATTTTGTGGCCATAGTCAGTCATAGTGATCATCAGTATTTTAAACTACATCTGATAGATTGGCTGTTTTTGTTTTATTTAGTTCTTTTCAGGGGTTTTGACTTGTTCCTTCACTTGGGCCATACTTTGGCTCCTCAATTTGATAGTCTCTGTAGTTTGCTTCTGTGTCTTAGATCGAGCTGTCACCCCTGTTACATTGTACGTGGTAGAACCTTAAATATTCAACAGTGCAGGGCAACCTGTTTCACCACTGTTATGGGAGGGGTCAGAGAGGGAATAATGCCAGGTGCTCAGTATTTACCCCCTTTCTAGTCACTTCACTTCCTTCCTGTATGTGACTGGCACCCCTCTAGCTGTTGCCCTGGTGATGGCTCTTTGGATGGGTTTTTTATGTTCTAGGACCATGGGGACCCTCTAAACGGACTCTCCTGAGAATTGGGCAATTTATTCCACCACCTCAATCCCACTGGTTTTCACTGCCAGAAGCAATGAGGCTTTATTTCCCCTGTGCTGGAACCATGAGCTACACTGCCTAGCCTGCATCTGGAATCACTCTCAGCTTTTATGCACTGCACACAAATTCGGGCCCAGGACTGCTTATTCTGCACAGTTGCTGCTTTGCTCCTACCGCCTTGCCTTCTTCACACCGCATCCTTTCTGCCCCAGCTCCCTGTCTCTGCTCTGTCCAGTTGAATATTTCTTCTTAATTTCTTGTTTGTGGAAGTTTCACACAGGTGGATTTTCTGGCAATTCAGTTTACTTTTTGTTTTGAGGTAGATATAATTCTTCTTGTTGTGCAAAAAGGCAAAGTATGTCTACCCATCCTACATCTTGGCTAGAAGCCCAGCTCAATTTCTTGATAGTTCTGATTGTTTCTTGTTCTGATGTATAGTTGTAATTATCTCTGTGGTTGTGTGAGGAGACAAAGCATGTCTACCTACACCTCCAACTGACTCTAAATTCCATCTCCAGAACTTTTTCAAAAGTCTTCCTAACCTGAAACTCTGTATCCATTAAATAACTCCATTTCTGCTTGGGTGTTAATAGCACAGTTTTTAAACCTTTTTTTTTTTTTAGTTTCTGTTGCCTATTTACATTTTTGACACGAAGTTGTATGTCACGTAAGCATGTCACTCTGTGAATCATGTTACTGGTGATTATTTAGGAATAGTTTCCTAGACTACATGAATTTGGAGAGGTTGAAGATACCTTGCTGCAAACCTTTGCTTATGTTTTTTTCACAAGGAGAGATGCTAATTGATATTATCTAGTCTGACTGTAACAAAAACCATTGGGATATTGTGGGTGGTATGGAGGGATGGACTATATGAGGCATTTCAGGAGCCAGAATACTAGATTTGAAATGCAGTGGAAATGAAGTATAGAATTTGAAGGTCAAATGAGGCAGAGCTTTAAATTTAAATCATTTAAATGCATATTGAAGTTAAGAATACTAGAATTGGCATGCAAGGAAAAACACCAAGTCACATGTTAAATATACCAAGATATCAAGTAGACCTTAAGTAGGTCTGGAAAGACCTACATTTTGGGGCCACTGCTTATGAGAAAACCAAATACCAGCATTTACACAGTTATATAAAACATAGCTTACCTTTCTTTATGCCACATACTTGTTTCTACTTTGTTTTCAGCTTTTGAAACTTTGGTCTTAATGCATTTAATAAGTTGAACAGGAAATGAAAGGGTTGTAATCTGTAACTTGGAACCAATCTGCAAAGTGTTTTAGCTGGATGGCGTGAGCCTCAAAGATGGAAAAATTTTTATATAACAGTGAAAAAGTTCATTTTAGATAGTAGAAACAATAGCAAGGCCAACGCGTTCTTTGCTTACCTTTCCTAATGATATTTATTTGAGTAATCTTGGTTTAATGAATAACAAGTGGGAGAGGGTTTGGTATGAAATGTTAGATGAGAATCTTGATGTTTGTTTACTGTGGGAACAAGTTAAAACTGTGATGAGTAATGAACAGCAAAAAAATGGAGTAAGTTTGGATGTGAAATGCACTGGGTTAAATGGAAATAAAAGTAGAAATGAGAGATGTATTGACTTGTATTTTGACCTTGACCAAAGGTGAGAGGTGGAAAGTATTGCATATTTAGGCTGGTATCAAACTTTCAAGGCAGTTTTCTGAGAATGTATTTCATTTCCCGGGGGGGGGGGGGGGGTGTCGTTACAAGAGGCAATCCAAGAACAAGTTACCTAGATCCAGTTTACGATTTCAGGAATTCTGTTCATTACACTGTCAATTTCCTCATCTATAAATGATGTAATTTACTACTGTAAGATACCTTTTTATTCCAGTTTATCTAGTACATTCCCTTATTGACAGTGGACTACATTGAGAACATTGTGAATAAGTCATTTTAATTATGAAGAAGTGGGTTTACTAACTCAGTATTATTAATTTCATTAAATATTCTTTGGTCACACTTGTTTTGTTGTTTTTAGTTGCATGAACATGCAGCCTACTTAGTGGACAGTTTGTGGGAGAGCTCTCAAGAACTTTTGAAAGACTGGGAATGTATGACAGAATTGCTATTAGAAGAACCAGTTCAAGGAGAAGAAGGTATAGTATTTTGATAAGTTGATCTATATATTGGTCCGGGTGTCAGTTAATAATACCATCCTGTATAGATCGCATCTTAAAATTGAATATATGCAAAAATGCTGTGTTTTTGCAAAGAGAACCATTTACTGTCTTTAACAAGTAAGGATAACTCAGTAACTTCCCAGATCCTTCTAGATTAAGATTGCTACCATGCCACAATAAATTTTTTAATTTATGTGCTCTGTAATATTCAAACAGTTTTTTTAATGTTGATTTGAGATACAGAATACTGACATACTTAATTTTTTTTAATGGTCATCCAGAATCTTTTTGCTATATTTATATGTGAACTTGGAAGAGCCTTTGACACAAAAGTATTTAATTAGACCATAACCATCCCCTTTTGTTATATTTTCTTAATTACTAAGATCAAAAAGTCAAAATTAAAGTCATTTACCTACCTATGTGTTAATTTCTGAAGTATGCATCATTCTTCATGTTGCGTAATAACATTAACAGCAAAATGGATATATGTATATTTCATAAACCACTTATGTTCCAAAACCTTATATGAATATTGGCTGGTAGCACAGTGGTTAAGGTGCCGGCCTGCGAACCCAAAGGTCGCAGGTTCGATTCCCCAGCCAGGGCACGTAACCAGGTTGCAAACCAGGTCTCCAGTCAGGTCTGTGGCTGGAGGCAGGTGAAACGCAACCATACTTTGATGTCTCTCTCCCTCTCTGCCTCTCTCCCTTTCCCTCTTTCTAAAAAATAATGAAATAAAATCTTAAAAAAAAACAACTCAAAAGATACTTTTTCTTATGTTTTGTTTTTCAGACTAGCCCATAATAGTGCTTTAAAGAACAGCAGTTTAATTTATACAATAGTCTGGAATGAAGATGATACTTTGATGTGAGACTTGTCGTGAATGTGAACTTCAGAATTGAAAGAAATAGATTTATTTTTTATTTTAGCTGAGATATATATTTAATTCTTTTTGATATTGTTTTTTACAATTCCTCCCCACATCTCCACGGCTCTCCCCTTCCCCACTCTCCCCCTTCCCCTATGCAGTCAATCCTACATGTTGTCCATGTCCATAGGTCATCCATGCTAGTTCCTTAAATAAACTTATTTCCCATCATTACCTCTTTCTCCCCTCTTCTCCTGCCCCCTCCCCTCTGCACACTGAAAGTCTGTTCCTTGTATTCATGTCTCTGGTTCTGTTTCTCTTGTTTGTTTTGTTCATTAGTCTCCTGAAATGGATGAGATCATATGGTATTTGTCTTCTACTCACCAGCTTATTTCACTAAGCATAATACTCCCCAGTTCCATCCATTTTATCAGAAAAGGTAGCAGCTTCTTGTTTCTTTCTGCTATGTAGTAGTCCATTGTGTAAATGTACCAAAGTTTTTTGATCCATTCATCTACTGATGGGCACTTAGACTGTTTACGGCACTTAGACTATTTCCAGCACTTGGCCATTTTAAATAGTGCTGCTATGAACATAGGTTTGCATAGGTTCTTCTGAATTGGTGTTTCAGGATTCTTAGGGTATAATCCTAGCAGTGGAATTGCTGGGTTGTAAGGCAGTTCTATTCTTAGTTTTTTGAGGAAATACCATACTGTCTTCCATAGTTGCTGCACCAGTTAATTGGGCTGTCTGTCTCCCTGCTGTGGAGTTGCAAAAGTTCTGTATATATAGTTTGGATATCAAACCCTTGTCTGAGGTGTCATTGGCAAATGTTTTCCCATACGGTTTAATTTTGCTGGTGTTTCCTTTAGCTGAACAGAAACTTTTCAGTTTGATGTAGTCCCATTTGTTTATTCCTTTATTTCCTTTGCCCTTGGAAAAGTATTAATGAAAATATTTTTGTATAGGATATCTGAAATTTTACTTCCTATGTTTCCTCTAGGACTTTTATAGTGTCATGGCTTATGTTTAAGTCCTTTATCCATCTTGAGTTTATTCTAGTGTATGGTGTAAGTTGGTGGTCTAGTTTTATTTTTATTTTTTTGCATGTCCATGTTCAGTTCTCCAACACCACATATTGAAGAGGCTATTTTCACTCCATTTTATGTTTCTTCCCCCTTAGTCAAATATTGATTGACCATAGAGCCCTGGGTTTATTTCTGGGCTCTCTATTCTGGTCTGTTGATCTATATGTCTATTTTTATGCCAGTACCAGATTGGTTTGATTACAGTAGCCTTGTAGTAATAGTTTGATATCCGGTACTGTGATTCCTCCTACCTTTTTCTTCTTTCTCAAGATTGCTGTGGCTATTCGTAGTCGTATTTGACTCCATATTAATTTTTGAAGTATTTTTTCTATATCTGTGAAATATGTCATTGGTATTTTAATTGGGGTTGCATTGAATCTATAGATTGCTTTGGGTAATAGTGACATTTTAATTAGGTTACTTCTTTCCATCCATGAACATGGTACATGCTTCCATTTATTTGTATTTTCCATAATTTCTTTCTTCAGTGTTCTACAGCTTTCTGAATGCAAGCCCTTCACTCCTTGGTTAATTTTATTCCTAAATAATAATAATTTGTTGTTGTTGCTATGGTAAAATGGGATAGAGAGCTTCTATCTCTGATGTTTGATTGTTGGTATACATAAATGCCTTTGACTTCTGAATATTGACGTTATATCCAGCTATTTTGCTAAATGTACTTATTTGGTCAAGCAAGTTTTTGGTGGAGTCTTATAGTTTTCTATGTACACTATCATGTCATCTGCAAATAATGACTGTTTACTTCCTTTTTTCCAATTTGGATACCTTTGATTCCTTTTTCTTATCTGATCACTATGGGTAGAACTTCCAAAATGATGTTAAAAAGAAATGGAGAGAGTGGACAGCCTTGTCTTGTTCCTGATGTGTGGAGGGAAAGCTTTTAGTTTTTGCCCATTGAGTGTAATGTTGGCTGCATGTTTCTCATATATGGCCTTTATTATGTTGAGATATGCTCCCTCTATTCCCACTTCGCTGAACATTTTTATCATAAATGGTTGCTGTATTTTATCAAATGCTTTTTCATCATCTGTTGATATGATCGTATGGTTTTTGTCCTTCGTTTTATGTGGTGTATTACGTTTATTGATTTGCAAATGTTGCACCATTCTTGCATCCCTAGGATGAATCCCACTTGATCATGGTGTATGATCTTATTAATATACTACTGGTTCTGGTTGGCCAATATTTTATTAAGAATCTTAGCATCTGTGTTCATCAGCGATATTGGCCTGTATTTTTCTTTCTTAGTTGTGCCTTGACCTGGTTTTGGGATTAAAATTATATTGACCTCGTAGAAATAGTTTGAGGAGGATGGGAGTTAGTTCTTCTCTTTATGTTTGGTAAAATTGTCTATGTAGCCATTCGGTCCTGGGCTTTTGTGTGTCAGGAGTTTTTTTATTATACTGCTTCAATTTTACTAGCTGTTTTCAGTCTATTCAGGCTTTCTGCTTCTTCTGGATTGAGTTTTGGTAGATTATACGTTTCCAGAAATTTGTCCATTTCCCCCAGGTTGTCAAATTTCTTGTCATCTATATAGTTGTTTGTCATAATTTCTTATAGTCCTTTGTATTTCTGAGATAACAGTTGTGATTTCTCCTGTCATGTCTGATTTTGTTTATTTGGGTTCTCTCTCTTTTTCTCTTGATGAGTCTGGTTAAAAGCTTATCACTTTTGTTTATTTTTCCAAAGAACCAGCCCCTTGGTTTATTGATTCTTTGAATTGTAGTTTTATCTCTGAGACACTTAATTCTGCTTTGAAATTCGATGTAGTTTTCAATCAAAGTGTTAATTTGGTTTGTTTTGGGCTGAGGTTTTGGTTTGATTTCAGCTAAAAATGAATTCTAAACTGGAGGAAAAATTAAGTGAACTACAGTTTTAGGGTGTATGCCTGAATCTGGGAAGGTAAGTCAGACAGGGAAAATTATTCATAACAAGCACAGAACCATATCTACTTCAAGATACAACTTTTTCATGTGTCCAAATGCTTGCTGTGCCACGTACAAGTTCTGGCATGGAATGGCATCCAAATCAAATTTTCCTGCCACTATTTTGTTGTATATTAGGAAAAGAAAATGATATTAGTAACTTGTTAATTTTAAGACTCATCAGAAATTACTATATTTTAGGTAGAGTGTGATAGATTTTCCAGGGGATGAAAGTCTAGTTAACAGTTAGAGTTATAGGACTAGAATTTGGGAAAGAGACACATTGTCAAAGACTACCAGTAATAAGTTAAATCATGGTAGCCTCAAGACTACATTGCAATATATTTATGGGATGGTACTTTTTGTTGAGCATGTGCATGTATTCTACAGAGAAATCAAATAGCTGAATAAGCTTTTAGTATAATCTGAGTGGCTGAGTGAACAGGTAACCAACTGCCTAAATTTCAGCTTCTTTATCTAATGGCAAAATTCTAATTCTAATTCTAGTGCTAACATTGTTATCCAGTTGATGGGTAAAGTAAATATGGATAAATGGAATTGTTCAAAGCAGAGAACAACTAATTTGTAATTTTTAAATATTTATTGAATATTATATATGTGGAAACTGGTGTACTGAGCACTGAAATCAGTTCACTATAAGTGTGGTAGATAATAATAATGAGGGAGCTTGCCATGGGAAATGTCAAAAAGGTGCTTTCTAGAGCCCTAGATGGTGGCTCAGTGGATAGGTGCCAGCCTGCGAACCCAAAGGTCTCAGTGGTTTGATTCCCAGTCAGGGCACATACCCAGGTTGCAAGCCAGGTCTCCAGCCAGATCCATAGCTGGAGGCAGGTGAAAAGCAACCATACTTTGATGTTTCTCTCTCTGCCTCTCCCCCTTCCCCCCTCTCTGGAAATAATAATTAAAATCTTTGAAAAAAAAAAAAAAGAGAGAGAACAAAACAACAATGAAGTACCACTTTTCAGTCATTGAATTAGCAAAAATTAAAGGGATTTACAACATTCAGTGCTGGCAGGGATCTGAAAAACCAAATCTTGTCATTGCAGTTGAAAGACTAAATTAAGAACCTTGTCAGTATCAAGTTTTAACCTTTCACCCATACTTTTTTTCCTGGGAATGTATTCTGCAGAAATAAAAATAACAGTTACAGAAGTATTTGTGTTAATGATATTTATTGCTACATTGTTTATAATGACAAAAACTTGGAAACAATTTGAACATTAGTGGGAACATGACTAAATTGTGGAGCAAATTATGTGATTTATAGTTACATAATTACTTATATAAGTATGCAGTGACTCAAAAGATATTCAAAATCTGTTAACTTAAAATATATGTAGCATAATCTTTTTTTAATGTCTTTTTATATGTGCTTTCACATGATGTAGAAGAATACACAGTAAAATTCTGCCTAACTCAGAAGCATGGTTTTAAAAGAGACTAGGTATTAGAACGAGAGTTTATCTTCCTTTTTCTTTACTCTGTGTGTATGTGTATTTCTAGTTTGATTTATAACAAGCACATAACTACTTTTAAAAAGAACTATGTACAATAGACCTGGCTGGTGTGGCTCAGTGGATTTGCGCTAGCCTGTGTATCCAAGGGTTACTGGTTCAATTCCCAGTCAGGGCACATAATAAGGTCTCCAGCCAGGTCCATAGGTGGACACAGGTGAAAGGCAACCATACCTTGATGTTTTCTCTCCCTTTCCTCCTCCCTCCCTGCCCTTCTCTCTAAAAATAATGAATAAAATCTTTTTTAAAAAAGGTACGGATCGTCACTATATAAAGTCAGTAGTAGAGCACATTTATAATTTTTATGATTGTATTTAATACAATTTTTATTAATCTCATACTAATATGTTTTGTTTTACTTTAGCAATGTCGGACCGTCAAGAGAGTGCTCTAATAGAGCTAATGGTTTGTACAATTCGTCAAGCTGCTGAAGCACATCCTCCCGTGGGAAGGGGTACTGGCAAAAGAGTAAGTTAATAGTAGTGATAAGTCTACAAAAGGGTTTTAATGTCATTAACTGTCTTAAATATTTGAAAATTGTATTGGTACCTGTTTTCCAAAACCATGGTATTTTTGTGAATGATTCATCATATGGTGCTCCTTCTTTATATTGTCTGCTATACTCAGGTTCCAAAAACAGTCTTTATTTCCCTGTTCCTATAGCACCTATATCTGTTTCTGTTCTAGTACTTTTAAGAATTTTCACATTCATGCCCTGGTTGATGTGGTTCAGTTGGTTGGAAAGTCATCCCATAACCCAAAGGTTGTGGGGTTCAATTCCCAGTCAGGGCACATACCTAGGTTACAGCTTCTGCCCCTGGTTTGGGTATGTATAATCCCCAGTACAGGCATGTATAGAAAGCAACAAATCAATGCTTCTCTCTTGCATTGATGTTTTCCCTTCTCCTTCATTTCTTCTCTCTCTAGGAACAATGAAAAAAAATGTTCTTAGGTGAGGATAAAAGTTTGTTTTAAGAATTTTCACATTCATATGTTACAGATGCAGAAAGAAAGACTACTAAAGCAAACTGCCTAGTTTGCTTTACATTTAGAAACTATGTAATCTTAAGATAGTTGATTATTTTCATTGTGCCTTTATTTCCTCATCTGTAATATAGGGGCTAATGCAAGTTTTTTGGTGTTATTGATGAATTGAGATAATCATAGATGGGAAGATTATTTTTTGTGGTACGAAGATGCAGGCAATTTCCATCTGCAAAAGATATGCAAATATAAAACTGGAAAATTTGTTTACAAATACAAACAAAAGACATATCAGGCCTCTGGAAACTCATCAAAGATTTTATTTATTTATTTAAAAAAATTTTTTTTTCCAAAGATTTTTGAAAAAATTGAGAAGCATTTTTCTTGAGAAACTGATAAAACTTCTGGTAGAAATATACAACCTTCATGCCTGGGTTTATAGTACACACAGACCCCAGAAGTTTGATGTAGTTTTACCAGTACCACTCTGGTATTATCAAAGAGGGTAGACCCACTAAGCGATGAGTGGTACAAGTCCCTTTGTCAAATAGAAATGCGGAACTTCGTAGAAACAAGTAAGGAAAACCCACATCTGTGATATTCAGAGATTGTGATGCCAGTTGGTAGGAACAATGGACCAGTCAAGAATCTAAACTAAAAAGTCCTAGAAATGAAAAATCCATAAAAGGATTTGGTAAGCTCTATACACAACGTTGGTTGACTGGGAAACCTGAGAGAACCTGACAGAAAAATAAGTCAAGCCACCATGTCTGGTGTGGCTCAGTGGATGGAGCACCATACTGTGGACCAAAGGGTTGCCAGTTTGATTCCTGGTCAGGGCATATGCCTGGGTTGCAGGCATGGCCCCCAGTTGGGGGCATCCATGAGGCAGTCCATCAGGGTGGTATTTCTCTCCCACACTGATGATTCTCTCCCTCTCTTTCTTCTTTCATTCCTCTCTCTCTCTAAAAATAAATAAAATTTTTAAAAAGCAAATCAGACCAAACAAGAACTTGCTTAACTTTGAATATGCTCTTAACCCTCAAACAAATCAGGTCTGAGAAGGTTAGATCCTTATAAATTTGAAGTGTTTGAGCACAACCTCTACCCAAATCATTGATTAAGAATCTGTTGAAAAACAGGGTAGTCCCAGTAAGACAGGATAAAAGGACTAAGAAAATTGAAAGCAGAGGCCACACATCATTCGAGAGACTCCTTACACAGTTTTAAGTTAAAGACGACTTTTTAAAAGAAAAGGAGAGAAACATCAGCGTGGGAGAGGAAGATGTATTGGTTACTTCTTGCACATCCTGAAATGGAGACCTGACCCACAACCCAGGCATTTGCCCTACCTAAAATTGAACCAGTGACCTTTAAAAATTAAATTAAAATTTATATTTCCTATAATATATTATTTAGATATATCCACTTTTCCATAAAATTGTAGCCATACAAAGAAACGTAAAGGTGACCGTAGTCTGAAAAAAGCAGACAATAGAAATAGCTTCTTGGTAGGTGCCGTTGTTAGATTTAGCAAGGACTTCAAAGCCCTTTTTATAAATATATTCAAAGAATTAAGGAAAATATGCTCAAAGAATTACAGGGAAATAAATGATGACTGCCCCCCCTCCAAATGAGGGATCTCAGTAATGAAAAATCAAATGGAAATCCCAAAGTTGAAAAGTAAAAAGACAAATTTAATATTCATTACATGGTTTCAATAAGATTTGAAATGAAGTAAGAAAAAAAAACAGTAAACATGAAGATAGATTAGTAGAAACATTCTGAAGTACAGAGAGGAAAAATGATTGAACATAAATGAAAAGAACCCCAGAAATGTGTGAAACAACAGAGGTACACCAGATTTGTACAATAAAGTCTCAGAAAGAAAGCAGTGAGACAAAGAAGCAGAAAGCAAAATCGTTTGAAGAAATAATTGCTAGAAATTTCACAGATTTGGTGGTAAACAATCTACAGATTGAAGAAGTGAAACACAACTAATAGGATAAATACAAAAGATTGTGCCTCTAAACACATGCTAATCACACTGTTGAAAGCCAAAGACAAAACTTGAAGGCAACAATAGAAAAACTCGAAGAGGGCTACAGCAATAGGATTAGCAGTTGATTTCTTTTCAGAAACAGTGGAGATCAAAAGACACCAAATGACAAATTCACTGAAGAACAGTAAATGCCTACCAAGTGTTTTAAAGCCAATAAAATTATCTTTCAAATATAAAGCCAAAATACAAACATTTCTAGATAAACAAAGATTGAGAGACATGTTGCTAAAAGACCTGCCACAGAAGAAATGCTTAAAGGAATACTCCAGGCTCTAAAGAGTAATATCAGATGTTAATTTGAATCAACAGGAAGGAATGAAGAGTACCAGAAATAGTAAATATTATGTGGAGGATATAAAAAATGTTATATATTTTGTTTCATAATTTCTTTAAAGGTATTTGAGATTATTTAAAGCAATAATTACACTACTTTAGTAGTACAATTATATGCTATATAGTAGATACATGGTAAATGTGAAAACAACACAAAGTAGGGTAAAGGAAATGAAACTTTTTTGGAACAAAATTGCTATATTTTGCTCTAGTTTATTCACTATTAAGTTTGAGTTGATAGTAATAAGTTATAAAAGTATATTGGGACCCCTAGCTGGTGTGGCTCAGTGGATTGGCCCCGGCCTGTGAACCCAAGGGTTGCTGGTTCAATTCCCAGTCAGGGCACAAAACCAGGTTGCAAGCCAGGTCCCCAGCTGGAGGCAAGTGAAAGTCAACCATACATGGATGTTTCTTTCCCTTTCTTCCTCCCTCCCTTCCCTTCTCTCTAAGAATAATGAATAAAATGATTAAATATATATAGATATATAGATAAAAGTGTATTGTAATCCCTAAAACAACCACTCATACCTAAAAAAAATCAAAATCAGCAGAAAAGTTAAAGATAGCACACTAAAAAATATTTAACCCCAAAGTAAGCAATAAAAGAGGAACAGAGAAATACAAAAAGATAAGGGATATAGATTACTATAGCAAAATAGCTGACAAATTCAGCCATATCAAAATTTACATTAAATATGAATACAGCTATAGGAAAGAGTCCAAAAGAAAATAGATATTAAGAAAGCTGTGGAGTCCTGGCTGCTGTATATTGGTTAAGAATATTTCATCTCGTTGACCAAAAGGTCACAAGTTCGATTCCTCACCAGGACACATACCCAGGTTGTGGTTTGATCCTTGATTGGGGCATGTACAAGAAGGTAACTGATTGATGTTTCTCTCTCACATCAGTGTCTTTCTTTATCTTTCTCTCCCCTTTTCTCTCTAAAAGCAATGGGAAAATATCCTTGGGCAAGGATTTTTAAAAAGCATTTTTTAAAAAGAAAACTTTAGATCCTTGGAGAATTCCAGTCAAGATGGAGGCCTAGGTAAACATGGCTTGCCTCCTCACATAACAACAGCAAAAATTACAGCAAGACTACAAAACAAGTATCATACAGAATCATCAGAAAATCGAGTTGTATGGAAGTCAACAACCAAGGAATTAAAGAAAGTACATTCATCCAGGCACATAGGAGGGGCAGATATGCAGAGATGCAGTACCCCCACACCTGTGTGCAGTGAATAAAAATTGGGAGGGAATACCTCAGGAGTGAGAGATCCCAGCCCAGGATTCCAGCACCAGGAAGATAAGTCCCCATAACTTCTGGCTATAAAAACCAGTTGGGGTTGGGGTGACAAAAGAAACTGTGGGATTCTTAGGAGGCTCCTCTTAAAGGGTCCACAACAGAATTAGGACTTAGTAGACTCACTACCTCTGAGCTTCTATGCCAGGGCAGCTGCTGGAAGACCACCAGTGGCGTACAAGGAGAAATTGAAGTGTCTGGCATCAGGGCAGGTGCTTGGGGACAGCTCCTTCTTGGACGAAACGCCAGAGGCCAGGCAGCAGCATTGTCCTCTTTCTGAACCCTCCTTCACACAACCACAGAGTGGAAACACCATACTGGAGATTCCATCAACCTGGTTCACACACTTGCCCTGCCCTAGCAAGTACCTAAGGCTCCGCTCCGCCCCATCCAACTTACCAGTGCTCTTTACTACAGTAGGTTATGCTAATAAGGCCGGGCATCAAGGCAGCTCAACCTAATACCTAGAAGCAAACACAGGGAAGCTGCCAAATCGAAGACACAAAGAAATACATATGGCCTAATTGAAAGAACAGAACAAAACTCCAGAAAAAGAACTAAACAAAATGGGAATGAGCAATCTGAGATGCGGAGTTCAAAACACTGGTTGTTACTAGGATGCTCAAGGAACTCACTGTGTACTTCACCACATACAAAAGACCAAGGCATAAATGAAGGCTATGCTAAACGAAATAAAGAAAAATTTACAGGGTACCAACAGTAAAGTGGATGATGCCAAGAATCAAAGCAATGATTTGAAACTTAAAGAAGGAAAAAGGATTCAGCCAGAAAAGCAAGAAGAAAAAAGAATCCAAAAAACAAGGATCTCTTGGACAGCTCCATACATACCAACATTTGAATCAAAGGGGTGCCAGAAGGAAAAGAGAGCAGGAAATTGAAAACTTACTTGACAAGGTAATAGAAGAAAACTTCCCTAATTTGGTGTAGTAAATAGACGTATGAGTCCAGGAAGCACACAGAATCCCAATCAAGATGGACACAAAGTGGACCCCACCAGGACATACCATAATTTAAAAGGTGGAATTTTTTAAATAAGGAGAGAATCTCAAAAGCAGCAAGAGAAAAGCATTTAGTTACCTACAAGGAAGTTTCTGTAAGACTCCCAGCTGCTTTCTCAAAAAAAACTGCAGGCCAGAATGGACTGGCAAGAGTATTCAAGTGTTGAAAAGCAAGGACCTATAATCTAGATGACTCTATCCAGCAGAGTTGTCATTTAGAATTGAAGGACAGGTAAAATGCTTCTTAGACAAGGTAAAGCTAAAGGAGTTCTTAATCACCAAGCCATTGTTATATGAAATGTTAAAGGAACTTATTTAAGAAGATCTAAACTGTGAACATTAAAATGGCAATAAGTTCACAACTATCAATAATTGAATCTAAAGAACAAACTAAGCAAACAAACAGAACAGAACAGAAACAATCATAGATGTGGATATCATTTGGAGGGTGTCAGTTGGGAAAGGGAGGGGAAATGGGAGAAAAAGTTCAGGGGTTAAGAAGTACAAATTGGTCGGTACAGAATAGACAGGAGGATGTTAAGAACAGTATAGGAAATGGAGTAGCCAAGGAACTTATAAGCATGACACATGGACATGTACTAGGTTGGGGAGGGTACATTACCAGAAGAAATGTAAGGTACCAGGTGAAGAGCGGGGAGCAAGGGGAAAAAATTGGGACAGCTACAATAGCACAATCAATAAAATATATTTTTAGTCAATTTTATTGAACAAATTTTGTTGGCAATTGTATTATATTTACCTGTTAAAGATAGTACCCAAATATTTATGCCTGGAATGAGGTACTAAGAATTTGCCTTAAAAACCTTTAGGGGGATTGATGAAACATAATAACAGAGTGAGTAGTTTTCAAATGGTTAAAAATATATATTGTCTCAAGTTTGAGAAACTTAATTTCTTGTCCTTTTGACATGTCTTATTTCTAGAGCATTTTTCTGGCTTTTAGAGCAAGTTGCCCAGGTTTATGTTCTACCTTTACTGTTTATATTATGTATAGCTTAGCTGTGCAAAAAAAGATTTTACTTCAAAACTTAAGGGCTTAGGCCCTGGCTGGTGGCACAGTGGATAAGGCACAGGCCTGCAAACCCAAAGGTCTCTGGTTCAATTCCCAGCCAGGGCACATAACAAGGTTGCAAGCCAGGTCTCCAGCCAGGTCTCCAGCCACGTCCATAGCTGGAGGCAGATGAAAGGTAACCATACATTGATGGCTCTCTCCCTCTCTGCCTCTCTCTCTCCCTTCCCCTCTCTCTGAAAATAATAAATAAAATCTTTGATGGGAAAAAAACCCTTTATTTGTTTGTTTGTTTGTTTGTTTAAGATGAAAAAGTCCAGCTGGAGACATGGCTGGAGACCTGGTTATGTGCCCTGGCTGGGAATCAAACCAGTGACCTTTGGGTTCACAGGCGGAAGCCTAATCCACTGTGCTACCAGCCAGGGCTAAAAAGCCTCTTTAAAACAAAAACAAAACAAAACAAAATTTAAAGGATTAAAACAATAACCCTTCATTATCTTATAGATTTTGTTGGTCAGAAACTCAGGAGTGGCTTAGCTGTTCTTTTGGTTTAGGGTCTTTCATAGGATTGCAGCTCAATTATTAGCCAAGAATTTAGCATTTTAAAGACTGATTGTTAATTTACTACTTCCTTAGTAGCTCACTCACATGGCTTGCAAGTTAGTGTTGACTATTGGTAGGAGGCCTGAGATTCTCATACAGTAGTACTGTATGAGTGTCCTCATTCCAAAGCTGCTTGCCTCCCCCAAAGTGAATGAATGAAAAGAAAGAGAGTAAGATGGACAATTCTTTTATTACCTAGCCTTCAAAAGTCACATAACATCGTTTCCACACTATCCTATTGGTTACTTGTGTCAGCCTTACTCATTGTAGGAAGAGACACTGGGAGGGCATGAAAACTTGGAGACAGAGATCATTGGGAGTCACCTTGAAGACTCATTCTAGCACTGGAATCTCCAAGTAGCCCTGGTTCCGTTCAATAGAGCAGTATTTTAAAAAATAAATTTTTAACTTAATGATTTTTAGAGAGAATAAAATCACTTTGTTGTTTCACTGATTTATGCATTCATTGATTGCTTCATTCATTGTATGTGCCCTGATCAGGATTGAGCCTGCAATCTTGGCATATCAGGATGATACTCTAAACCAACCAAGCTACCCCAGCCAGAACTAGAACAGTACTTAAGTATCAAAATCTCTGCCCTGGCTGAGTCAGTTGGTTGAACCGTCCTGATATACCAGGGTTTTGGGGTTGATCCCCAGTCTTTTTTTTTTTTTTTTTTTTTTTTTTTTATGCCTTTCTAAATATACCTTTCTCTAAACCTCATTCCTGCCAGTAATTTGTTACTTGTTTTAGTCTTTCATTTTGCAAATGTAGATAAATGCATGCATATCCAGGTACTATATACTTATTTTCAGTCCTCCTCCCTCTGAATCTTTTACAAAAGATAGCATACTTTATACGGTATTCTGTAACTTTTTTCTTTGCATTTAACAGTGTATCTTGGATATCACTTCATTAACTTGTTTCGAGCGTCTTCAGCCTCCTGTGGCTGGGAAGTATCCATTAAGTGGGTACACTTAGAGTCTTTAGTGTTGGTATTGTTGCCAGTCTTTTGCTATTAGAAGTCATTTGTAGTGAATAATCTTGTATTAGTTTATACTTGTATCAGGTGTGCATGTGGGATAGATTGCTAAAAGTGGGATCAACTGGGTTAAAAGAAAATTATACAGTTCTGTTAGGTTTTGGCAAATTCCTCCTTCATTATGCCAGAGATACTGTGAAGATTGAATGAGTTCTTCACCTAATGATCAGTAATCAAACATTTTTCTAAAATTAATATCCCTAGGTCTTTCATTGTCAAATTAATTTTAAGACTTATTAATATCCTGAATATATTATTAGATGTACTTATGTAATCTACTTTATATGTAATCCCTTTAATTGTTTTATATAGAACTAAGTAGTACTTGTAGATTATTCCAAAATGATTATTTTATATGTGTAAAAGGTTGAAAAACAAAGCCCCAGGGGTGAGAAACAGGCCCTGTTACTTCTTCCACATATTCTCAAACACAGGGGTTTACATTTATGAAGTGGCAATATATATTGAAATATTTCTGGTCTATAAAATCATTCAACATCATAATGGTAAATTCCTTTGTGGTAATAACAAAATGAAGAGTACTTTGGAGAAATTAGAATGTTAGATGAGCTTGCTTATTAATATTTTATTTTTGGAACCACCTATAATTTAACTAGTTAATAGAGGGTAAAGTGAAGGACATCATCAGCTTGACTTTGTTCAGTGACCACAGGCTATACCCCTCTGTCTTAATAATTGTCTAACAGATTTATGAGCTTTGTTACAAGGAGAACCAAATTAAATAATTCCAGAGACAATTGCTAGTATACACTATAAATGTAAGTGAAAATATATTGGCCGCCAACTGTATTTTAAAAACATTAATTTCTACGCTTTTTTTTTTTTAAAGATTTTTATTTATTATTCATAGAGAGAGGGGAAGGGAGAGAGGCAAAGAGGGAGAGAGACATCAATGTTTGGTTGCCTTTCATCTGCCTGTACCTATGGACCTGGCTAGAGACCTGGCTTGCAACCTGGTTGTGTGCCCTGGCTGGGAATCAAACCAGTGACCTTTGGATTTGCAGGCTGGTGCCTTATCCACAGTGCCACCAGCCAGGGGTTAATTTTAAGTATTTTTGTAAAATGTATTTAACATAAGAGAGATCACTGTTATCAGATTGAAATTAAAACTCTAAAAAAATTATTTCTCCTTTGGTTCCAATATTTTTCTTTTTATAACTGTAGTTTTATAGAAATGTTTGTTTCTGGTTTTATTTTAATAGTAATTTATCTAAAAGTTAATAATTTTTCTTTTTTTTTTTTTTTCTAAGATTTTATTTCATTATTTTTAGAAAGCGGGGAAGGGAGAGAGGCAGAGAGGGAGAGAGACATCAATGTATGGTTGCTTTTCACCTGCCTCCACCTATAGATCTGACTGGAGACCTGGCTTGCAACCTGGTTATGTGCCCTGGCTGGGGAATCGAACCTGTGACCTTTGAGTTCGCAGGCCGGCACCTTATCCACTGTGCTACCAGCCAGGGCTAAAAGTTAATAATTCTTTTTTTTTTTTAACATTTTTTGAAAGATTTTATTTATTAGTTTTAGAGAGAGGGGAAGGGAAAGAGGAAGACAGACATCAATGTATGGTTGCTTTTCACCTGCCTCCAGCCACAGACCTGACTGGAGACCTGGTTTGCAACCTGGTTATGTGCCCTGGCTGGGGAATCGAACCTGTGACCTTTGAGTTCGCAGGCCGGCACCTTATCCACTGTGCTACCAGCCAGGGCTAAAAGTTAATAATTCTTAAGTAGATGTTTAATAAGGTAGTGATGCATGTAGACTAGAAATTTGCATAACCAGATGCCTTTATTTTGGTAGTTTAAGCTCCTCTTAAAATTTTCAGTTATATTATCTGTCAGTGCTTCATCATTCTGTATAATGTTCTAGATTTATAAATTAGTAAATAACAGTCTTATTCTTTGCCCATTTTAATTTATTTCTAGGTACTAACTGCCAAAGAAAGAAAAACTCAAATAGATGATAGAAACAAATTGACTGAGCATTTTATTATCACACTTCCTATGTTGTTATCAAAGGTACAGTTTTATTTACATTTTCATAATAATATGCCACTGAGTTTGCTTATTACACTATTCTATTAGTTACTTTTTTCTCTTTTCTTTCTAGTATTCTGCAGATGCAGAGAAGGTAGCAAACTTGCTACAAATTCCACAGTATTTTGATCTAGAAATATATAGCACAGGTAGAATGGAAAAGGTAAGAGACTATGAAATTGAAATTCTGTTGTATTCAGTTTTATTAACTGGATTGTTTAAATTTTATATGAGCATATTGGCTTATTTGTTATTTAATGGATGTTTATTTTTATTTATTTTTTTAATTAATCTACATATCATAGTTTTTCTTCTTTTCTTCCTCAGCATCTGGATGCTCTATTAAAACAAATTAAGTTTGTTGTGGAGAAACATGTAGAATCAGATGTTCTGGAAGCCTGCAGTAAAACCTATAGCATCTTGTGCAGTGAAGAGTATACCATCCAGAACAGAGTTGACATAGCTCGAAGCCAGCTTATTGATGAATTTGTAGATCGATTCAATCATTCTGTGGAAGATCTATTGCAAGAGGTATGTTTTAAAGTTAATGTGTACATATAATAATTTTGGCTAATGTTCAAGTTAGCTGAGTATGTAAATTATTTCCACTTTAAAATAAAATTTAGTAGAATTCTCTAAACTTTTCAGAAGTTGGCAGCATTTTAAACTGGTTTATTCTATAAAGATCAACTTTGAGTATACTTTATTTTTATTTTAAAATTTTATGCAAGCTAGATTTTGTTTTGTCCTTTAAGGAAAATTTTAAGGACTGGCGTTTCTTAAATCACGTGTAATTTTCTATTCCTGGAACATAATTTGCATTTTAACTTACTAAATTATTATAAATTAATGAATGGAACAAAAATTGTGTGCTTATAAGGAACAGCTGGTTATCAGTGGCATGCCCAAGTTAGCAGCAAGCATCTCCAACTGGTTATTTTTGTAATTATTTCTGTTGATTCGTATAACCTGTCATCCCCTTCCAACCTATAGAAGGAAGTCTTGAACCCTTAGAGCTTCTTATGATATGAGGTCCAGGCTGCTATGATCTTCTTAATCCATGTAACTGGTTTTCCCCTACAGCTAACTTAAAAAAATTTTTTTCAACCATCTTGATTTTTTCATTGTGATTTTATTGAAATTACAGAAGTAACTGGCAATCAGTAAAATCTTTGAAGTAATTATTAAATTTTTAACATTTATACATATCCTTTCAGTTTCAAGGAATTCATTCTAAAGTATTAATCAAAGTAGACAAAGTCATGTTTATGACATTGTTTAAAACGTAAAAATTGATTATTTCTCAGTATCAGGATTATGAGTATTTTATTTATATGTATAGTACTTTATTTACCAACCACGAATATGTGTTATTTATATAATAATAAAAACAATTTTTATTTAGGCAATAAGTATTAATAGACTTTCATGTGAATTTGAGGGCAAGTAAAGGTATGGTAATGAGGTGATGTCTACTTTTTCTTTATAGGGAGAAGAAGCTGATGATGATGATATTTACAATGTTCTTTCTACATTGAAACGGTTAACCTCTTTTCACAAGTATGTGATTTTATTTAAAGTAGATTCACTGAATAACACAAATTAGCTAACATAAAACAGACTGATGGTCATAATGTGAGTTTCATAGGTACAATTTTCAATTGATAGCTTTTAAAACTCTTACTGAGTAAAAAATAATGTTTTGGGGATAACCATGAAAGTTATTTCTGTGAACTTTTATTTCTGAATTATTCTTGTTTGATTATGTAGGCAGAACAGTTGTATTTGAATAAGAGCAAAAGATATATTCAAGGAAATGTCATTTTCAAATTGCTGTTTGCGTGATCCTTATAGTAAAACATACTTTTCTTCTCCATAAAGAAAGGAAAATAGAGAACTTAATTGTTAAAAGAATGTTTAGGTATAGCCCTTACGTCAATGAATACTTAAGATTTCAAAGCATTGTCTAAATTTTAAGCCTTTTCTTTATATGTAGGTACATTCATGGAGAAACAAACATTTTTAAAAATAGATGTATGAAAATGAAAGTTGGCAGCCAGTTATTTACTATATTTTTAAATTCCGAATGGATTTTAAAATACATTTAAGCAAGTTATTTTAATGTATACTAGAAAAAACAGTTACCCATTATCAAATATTAGGTTGACCATGTTGGTAGTAATCTTACTTAAATGTGTGAAATTTTCTTTTTACCAATTTATTATAATGCATTCCTAATGTCAGCTTTTGCTCTCTGCACCCCTTTCTCTCCCTCTTAATTCTTCTCTTCCTTTCTTTCTTCCTAAGTGTGAGCACTCAAACCTTCCTTTTATAAATTTTTCAACTCTACAAGAAAATGAAGTTATTTTTTACTTCCAGTCACTGAAACTGAGCTCAAATTTAAATTTTCCTTCACTCCAGAATAAAATTAATACATTTTTGTTTATTTTAGCGCTCATGATCTCACAAAATGGGATTTGTTTGGTAATTGCTACAGATTATTGAAGACAGGAATTGAACATGGAGCTATGCCAGAACAGGTAGGAGTTTATTAATATTCCTTCTATCTCATTTCAGAAAGCTAGGCTTTTTGGGAATCATGGAGGATTCTCAAAAGCCTTTCAAAGAAAGTAATTGATCATTTTTTAAGGTAGCTACCTCCTTTGAGAATTATATTGATTAAATGTTACTGATATGTTACATCTTTAGGTTTGAACAGAAAAATAAAGAAAACCTTTGCTATAATATTCTCAAATTTTTTAATGTATGGTAAGCAGTATGACTTTTTTTAGAAAAAAATATTGCTATAGTAGCAAGTTCAAAACTTAAATTATATAATTTAGCATAATAAACATTTCTGACCGTGGCTGTGTAGTAGATACTGATAGTAGAAAGCCTTAGGTATTGCTTTATTTTTGTAGTGGAACCATGCACAGTTAAATCAGTTTGGGGATCTTTACTAGATTGTAGAACTTTTTATTATTAACCATTAAAATTAATATTAACACTAACAACATGCTTTTAAGAATTAAGAGATATTTTGTACACAGCTGACATCCATTTATATAAACCAAAAAACCAACCCCATAGTTTTGTATAGGTAGCATTTAGGGGAGATCTTATCCATTCTCTTTGGGTAAAATGGAATACTTCAATGGCACCTCATTATACTAAACCAATAAAAATTTCAATAGATATAATGAAATTATTATTTTATATTTAAAGTTCATCTCAGCTCTGGTTAGTGTGGCTCAGTGGATTGAGTGCTGGCCTGCAGACTGAATGATTGCTGGTTCAATTCCCAGTCAGGGCACATGCCTGAGTTACAGGCCAGGTGCCCATTTGGAAGCATGCAAGAAATAACCAATCACTGTTTCTCTCTCTCTTTGTCCCTCCTTTCCCCTCCACTAAAACTAAATAAATAAATTTTAAAATAAGGGGAAAAAAGTTAATCACAGAGCCTTGGCTGGTGTGGCTCAGTTGGTTTGAATGTCATTCAATGAACTGAAAGATCACAGGTTTGATTCTGGGACAGTAAGACACATGCCTAGGTTGCGGGTTTGGTCCCTAATCCATGTGCATGCATGGGCAAATGGTCAATCTCTCTCTCTCTCTCCCCCTCCCCCCCCCCGAATAAAAAAGCAAAAGTTAATTACAGAAACAGTGCTCCATTATGTATCTTTTTTTAATCTCTACTTAGTGTAATAGCACCTCTTAATGACAGATGTTCTTAATTATGGTCAGTATTTTTTGTTAAAGATTTTGTTTATTTATTTTTAGAGAGAGGGGAAAGGAGGGAAAGAGGAGACAAACATCAATATGTGGTTGTCTTTTGTGCACCCCAACTGGGGACCTGTCCCACAACCCCAGCATGTGCCTTGACCAGCAACCCTTTGGTCCCCAAGCTGGTGTTCAATCCACTGAGCCACACCAGCCAGGGCTGTGTTAGGTATTTTTATTATGGTTTGTGGAAAGAGACCATATATTTGACCCTATTTTACTTTGTTTTGTTTTCTTTTTCATTTATTGCTGAGTTTTCAACCTCCGTCCTCTCTTCATCTCAATTTTTTCTTTGTTTTTTGTTTTTGTTATTGTTTTTCTTTTTTTTTTTAATTTTTATTGTTGTTGTATTACATTCATCCCCTTTTTGCTCCCCTCTGTCCCCCTCCCCACCCATCCATTCCCCCCAAAGTCAATCCCACCTGTTGTCCATGTCCATGGTTCCTTTATACTAGGTTCTTGTCTAAGCTGCTCCCCTTTCTTGCTTCTGCCTCCCTCCTCCCCCCAACCCCTTTCCCCCTGACCACTGAAGACCTATTCCTTGTATTCATATACTTGGTTCTGTTTTGCTTGTTGTTAGTTTTGCTCATTATTGTCCCGTAATGGGTGAGAACATATGATACCTGTCCTTCACTGACTGGCTTATTTCACTAAGCATAATACTCTCCAGTTCCATCCATGTTGTTGCAAAGGGTACAAGTTCCTTCTTTCTTTCTGCTATATAGAATTCCA